>JAUZSV010425908.1:0-10514 GCA_034780495.1 Parotocinclus cesarpintoi | reverse complement strand
ACCCGTCTCCATGGTAGCCGCCCGTGCGGCGCCGCGAGGCTAGTCCGCGGGGCCGCGCTCAAAGGGTGACGTCACGAGACTGGCGCCAAGGAGTCTGCGAGAGCGCTGTTACTCTCTGCATTACGCTGCACTGTACTGCCCCGTGCTCTGCTCTGCTGCCTATTCATCACCTGTCGGCGATCAGCCGGGGCACCGTGAGAAATGGTCATAGCTGTGAGAGCGCAACGACACGAGATCTCTAGCAGATGTGCACGAGATCTGAAAGTGAGCTCCAGATCTCAAGCACGTCAGAATACACTGGGTGGCAGGATTAGGGAGTTAAATTACAACATATACCTATGCATTGTGGGCTTTTCCTCAATAACGACAAGTTAAGTTAATGAAGTGAGTAAAACATGATTCCTATGTTTTGGTTACGATTTTTTATTTGCATAACAATGCATTCCATCACATAAAAAAAGCTCTGCATTCCATCACATTTCTGCAGACGTCTTCAAGTGGGGTCAACTGCTTGTTTGTCTCTCGGAAAAATCTTCAATTGCATTAACTATATTGGAGCAAAGCACCTTCTGACAATTTAATTTATTCATTAATCAGTAGTTCATAAACTGAATGCATGATATAAGGCGATGCGTTTCACTCAAGGCTATATTGTAGTTATACAATAAGGTCTGTGTAAGTCCATGTGTCATTTTCACACGTGCCATATTTAATGGTGCCCCATTCACACTGCAAACAACAACAATAACAACCAGAAGTCAAAAGCTAAATGAATACGGGAACGGATGCGTTAACGTACAGGCTGTAAGTTTATTAGCTATGTGATCCAAATGAACTACCATATAAACTGACAAGCGAGAATCAAATAATTAAGTTAGCAATAATTATAACCCATTTTTGTATTGATCACCTGTCAGCCAGCATTGCACTTTTATCATACAATACGGCCCTAGTGTAGTGTGGCGGCGCTGAGCTCTTTATCTTAGGTTTTTTAAGTAGTTTTTATTTGTTTGTATGATTTTGGATAAACAGAGTGAGACCACGGGGCTCTGATGCGAGCGAGATGAGAAGTTGATCAGAAACAGGTACGCTGAATTGTGGAATTAGCTCTGAAAGCTGAAGGCACTCAGCACCACCGCATGCGCGCCCTCTCACTGGTTAAAGAATGAGCGACAGAAGGGCGGGACCAATGCGCAAGAGCTGCCGACCAATAGCGCGGCGCTACAGCGTTGATTGACAGCGAGGCAGGACCCAACCAGCGAAGGTTAACGCGCCGCGTCCAAACCCACCCAGCTGGGTATATATTAAGCGATGACAGTTTGGTAATCCAGTGCGTTTGCTTCCACAGCGCCGCGAATACTAAGACTAGAAGAAGAACGAACAATCGTATCTTAAATCTCACCCGAACTCGGTTGTTTCTCGCACAGCGTCAGGATGAAAGCGATAAGCCCAGTGCGGTCTATCCGGAAAAGTGGAGCGAGCGTGACGGAGCCGAGCCTCGGAGTGTCTCGGAGCAAACCCATCACGGACGATCCCCTCAGCCTGCTCTATAACATGAACGACTGCTACTCCAAGCTCAAGGAGCTGGTGCCTAGCATCCCGCAGAACAAACACGTGAGCAGAATGGAGATCCTGCAGCATGTCATCGATTACATCCTGGACCTGCAGATCGCCCTCGATTCACATTCCGCGATCACCAGTCTCCATCACACGCGACCCGGCCAGGGCTCATCCAGGACCCCTCTGACCACCATCAACACAGATATTAGGATCATGTCCTTACAGGTACACACATCGCATTCCCTAATACACCAGCCAACGTTGTTATTGTGTATTATGTATCTATTAGTGTGAATATCTTGTTACACATCTTCGTAATACACATTGAATATCTATTCTTTATAGACACCGGAGTTTCAGTCAGATTTGATCACAGAGGACAGCAGGACACTTTATCGTTAAGCAGGTAAAGAACTTTTGCTGTTTACTTCTAGTGTCCGTTAAAGTGTGTCGTTATTTGTGTATATAGGCTACGCATTTAGTGTGGTACCGTAAGAGCTATTCTACACAAGCTTTCTGACAATGTCTGTAAAGCATGAGGAGCAATGCTGACTTAAATGGGGGTTTAGAAAATAAAGCTCCAAAGGTTTTAAATGAGCAGACAAAGCGCGTCCAAGATCTAACATTATCCTGCTAAACGTAACCATTTACCTGAAGTACTGTTTACTAAATATTTCTGGAAAGTGTCAGTCTGGTGTACCATACGATTTAGTAGTCTAGCTATATGATGTTTAAAGCCGTTTGGTACTCACGACTACTCATTAGTATATAAGCTGCTTAATGTGAGTATATCAATACCTCTTTAATTAATAGTATTTCTTAAGATTATTGAAATTGTTCTGGACTCATTTACTAGCTTAGTATGGTAGCATCTAACGTTTAAAAGTGCTTTAGTAATCCATGTTGTTTAGTAGAATGTGATATTTAAAGTGAAACTACTTTGAAAATCTAACACTATCCCACTTGACAAGTACGTACCCATTTACAGTGCATATGACTTAGTAAGATAAGGTTGTGTAATGTTGTTACAGTCCAATTCTACAATTTATATGATATTTAAGACTTGTGTTTGTATGAGGTTTAAGGTGATACAATATTAGTTTTAAAGTACTTTCATAATCCCAGTCCTGAATCACTACTAATTAATACTATAGTAGTCCACAAGTCGGTACATTACTATTTACAATGAATACTCTTCAGTACTAGTGAGCAACCTGGCCTATTTAATGGCTATAACATAGTAGTGTTTTATGGTCTTAAGCGGTGTTTTTATGTAATAATTTGATAAGCAAAGTTTTAAAACGTGGCATAGGCTTTAGTTACCTAACTATAAGGTGTAAATGTGGTGTAATATTAATACAATTTGACAATAACTGAAATGTAGCTTGTGTGATCAGGACAACCCAGCCAACAGTGACATGCAATTTTCATTAACGCGGTATCTATTGATAAGAACCGGCCTTTAATGTTTAAATTAGAACCGTACCACCGGACTGTGTGCAGTAGCTAGTGTTGAACTGCTGGCCGGGGTTCGATCAGCTTCATCTGGTCGGCAGTAGTTTGCACTCTGGAGTGTTTGGTTAAGTGCTGGAGCCGTGGCTTCCTCCATGGCGCCAGCCTGTCCGGATCTCTGGCCTGTTTGCCTTTGCTAAACGCGCCTCTCTTTCTCAATCTCTTGCAGGTGTTTGCTTAAGACGTGAACACACAGGACCCGGGAACAGAGTTTTCCTCCCCCCTTCATTTTCTGTCCTCTCCAGGATTTTTTTTCCCCTCCTTCACACAGACTGCTTCTGAAAGGACAATATATGTGATGTGACTGTCGGACGTTGATTTATTTATCTAAAGACGCTTTAATGTTTTTTTTTTTTTTTTTTTTTCTTCGAGAAGAAGAAGCACTATATTCCCACAGCGGGAGGGAAAATACGAAGGCACCAGAAGCTTCCTTTGACAAGTCGTGACTGTTTTGGAGAACATGGGGGTATGAATAAGACCCGGCGTGTTTTAGTTGCTGTACAAAGTTTAGTCTGTATATATAATTTTGGTCTGGACTGGACGATCTGACATGACCGTGTGAAACGTGAACTCTCTCTGAGATGTATCTTGTATAGTTGCAGACGTTGGACTCCCAAGCTGCAAAGTGTCGTGCTGTATTTAATGATGCTGAAACTTTTTATAAAAGTAATTGTAAATCGTACCTTTTTTATATATAAAAAATAATAAATCAAATGCCCTATTTGAACAGACACGTCTGTGATGCAGTGTATAGGACAGACCTAGCCTATATTTAAACGGAGATGTGAGGAGCAGGTGCCGGCCAGCTGTTCTTACATAGGATATATTTATCCCACCTGAACTCCTATGCGTTTGGGCTTGATCCTAAACAATTAAAATTCACTGAGGGTCATACATGCACGTCTAAAGCTTTCTGTGCCCTAAATTAAACTAAATGAGCAAAATGGTACGTTTGGTCAGACTTTATCCAGTGTGCTTTAATTATATTGCATGGAAGTTTGGGCTAACACTTTTGTTTAGGCGAGATTTTGCAGCTGAGACTCTTGAAATGAATATTTTATTGGAAAGGCTAAGAGCACAAAGTAAACGAATACAATTTATTTACGATATTACAGCCTAATGCTTGGATTGTAGTTTACATATTGAATGAATGTAAGCTATGCCTATAAATTAGTGTTCTTAGACATGTTAATGCACTGTGCTTAAATGTTTTTATAGGTTACGTAATTATTTTGGCCCTTTACTGACCAACTATTTTTGCAAAAGCAAAGCTTGAAGTATTGGCTAAACACAGTCGCGGATGTAAACTGAAATGTCTAAAATGAAATCGCTTAATGCACAGCTTAAGCACAGCCCTTGTGCGTTTGATCTAATGTAGCGTGCGCCACCTACCGGTATACTCTCCATACAGCCGAGACCAAACTGATCGGTGTCTCTTGTACGTGCATACCACGACCTACTGTATTTAGAAACCTGCTCCTGCGATGATGAACATCTGCGCTCTAAAATCAGCTCTAATCAGACTGTTTATTCACCATATGGGCCACATCAACATCTATTAGGTATTCCTTCCTCAACATGCTACATTCAACACCATGTACATCAATTGTCAATGTGGAACCTAAAAATAAAACAATATAAGTATAGTTCAGATTATGATCAGTATTTCAAAAGCTAGAGGCTCAATGGATTTGGGGATGGGGGGTTGCAAGTTGACAAGTGTGGAACCAAAACAATGCATCTTTATACATTTATTTTTATATATATATATATTTTTTTTTTCTCAATTGGGGCATGTTGTAAATCCTTATGGCCTGTCAAAACGGCCATCCTAGAGTTATACATTATTATAATACTGCTTACAAAAATTTAAATACTTCAAAATGATATCCCATAATGCAATATCCTTTATTTTTTGCCAGCTGTGTATAATTACAATTAACATGTTTGACCAAGGAAGACAAACTTTTGTTCTCAGAGTAGCTGCTGCAAAAACGTAAACGTTTGCATCCACAACCCGATACACAATTGTGTTACTTAACATTTAGGAAGTGTGCTCTATACGTGTGTGGCATGGTGGGCTAGTGCTGGTGTGTCACAGTTGGTGCTCTTTCCTACCACAGTCCAATGACCGTGTTAGGTTAACTAGCATGTTTAAAGTGTGTGCAAACGGAGTGGATTGATTATGATTATGGGTTGTTCCTGCCTTGCAACCCCTCACGACCCTGAATTTGATTGTGTAGCTAGTATATCGAGAATAATGGTGAATGCAAGTCCTGTTAATAAAAGCTAAGTGAGACACTGCACAAGTATGCACTGCAGATTTAAGTATAGCACACAGGCTACTGCCAAATTTTGTATGAATAGTACAACAGTATTTGAAATGCAGCGTTTATATTACTTCCTTAAACGTGGTTGCGCATTCAGAGGAAACGTCGACTGCTCATCACACTTACACAGCACGCCATGTCTTGTTCTCAAAGCCTTTTTTATTCACCAGCTGCAACACTGATCTGCACAAACAATTCCACAAATGATTAATAAATAACATTGTAAAGCATTAACTTTCAGTGCACTGAATTATCACAATTTTGGGGAGGTCACCACACATAACACTATATCCCTTAACGTTTACTGATCTCCACGATTAAGTCCGGTCACAAATTAAGTACATGAATTTCACAATACATAACCAGAATCCTATTTGTGCAGCAGCCTACAATGATTTCTTGACTGATTGCACATTTGCTAGCACATAATCACTACTAATGTGAACTTCCTGAAAGCATAGGTTCACTAGATGCACAAAAGCAGTCAAAAACGAATGGCCATGTGGGTAAAACTTTTGTATCCAACTAATTCCGTTTGGTGAGGAGAACAGACAAGGCATGCTCGTGCTCTTCAGAGCACACTCTCTCGCTCCTCGTTGTCAGGAGTGGCAGAGGCGTTCTTCATACGCACCGTGCGGAGGTTGTGATTAAGCAAAGCTCGGGTGTCAGTGCTCGACCCTGGAGAGATGATGAGGTTGCGCTCGTCGCCACCGTTGTTGTTATTGTTGATCGGTGTGTTGATGGTGCCAGTCTGATTCAGGTTGGTGACGGCCTCTGTGTGGGAGGCAGCCCAGGTCTCCTCTGGGCTGCTCGCTTCAGAGCAAATTGACATGCGCACTGTGATCAGGCGCTCTTCTTCCTCCTCTTCTTTCCTTTTCAACTTCTGTTCTTTAGCCTCCTCACTTTCCTCATCCTGTAGAGAATGGTTAGAGGAGCTGCCGCTGGACCTCATCCCCGAGTCAGACGATTCTTTCTTGTCTATCACAGCAGAGATGAAGCTTTTGCCACGTGCGTCCTCTCGTGGCTCATCCCATAGAAGTGGCGTGTCGTCCGTCTCCTCAGGCTGACACTCCTCCTCATCCTCTTCAATAGGCACGCTGTGGTAGCGCGGCCCTGGTCCCTTGCTGCGGCTCATGGAGGATTTGCGCTCTGGTTTCTCATCCTCTTCAGTGATTGGTTGGAGCAGACTTGTATCCTGGGCAGCACAATAGTCCACCATGCTTTCCCCAATTTTACAGCTTCTTTTGAAGGGCTTGCGGCTTTCATGCTCACCGTCCCTTGCCTTGTCTTCAGATATGTGGGGAAGAAAAGGAGCTGACTTTTCAGCTCCAGCCGCCTCCAGTTGGGCCATGTGCGCAATGTAGTCCTGATAGGCGCTGCGGTATTCAGCTTGTTGTCTATCTGTCAGCTTGCTAATGTCGTTGGATTCCTGAGAGTTCAGACTGGTCATGCTGGATGTCCTGTTGCTCGTTGCCTAGAGGAATAAACCAAAGGTTTAATAAACCAAGCACACACTACTGAGTGATTCCGGGTACTGAGAAAATAAATTCCTGTTTGAAAACTTGCAATGGACATTCATAGGTAGTTTAATATTATCAATAAGCGTCAATATTTGTTTGTGAAAACTAACAGTGGGTTCCAAAGCGTGCTTTCATTTTACGTTTTTATAAAATTTAATAGAAAGCTTTGCTCTGCTTTGTTCTTGTATGACTACAAATCACCAATAAGCATCAACTTGGGTGAAAAGTTGAATGTTTGGAAAAAAATTTTAATCATCCTTTGTTGCTGTAATGGCAGCATGCACTTGAATTAATCCAGAGTATCCCAGGATGTTTTACCATATTCCAAAGGCCATGTTGTCTTGTTAGAGAATGCTTGGCTTTCTTTGTATTCAAGTGGCATGTCTTTAATTACTCAATGTGGTTTAAGTCACATGACTACGGAGGAAAGTCCATGACAGTCAGCACTCCTTGATCTTTTTTCAGTCTCCGAATAGTTGTTGCAAAGCTTTGAGGTGTTTTGAGTCACTATCCTGCTGCAGTCTGATCCAAACAAGCATATCCAGAGGAATGGAATAGCTTTTGGGTCCCACTGTATTTCTGTACGTTTTAAATTAAATTGATCTATTCGAGTTGAAGTCTGAATACTGATGAAGCTGGTTTTACCATACTGAGAAGAGGTTCACAAACATTCAACTGTATAAACATTCAACTTCAACTGTAGAAATGTCACTTATGCCACATTTAAATTACATAACACTAACCAGAAACAGACAGAACCCTAATTTTGTTACACAAATTATTCCAACTGTTAAGAAAAACTACCACTACTAACTATTCCACAATCTCATGGCTTTTTATTATACTTTCCAACCATTATAGACTTGTGCTTGTGTGCGAAAGTACATTACTGGCCAAACCTGTGCGACAAAAAGGGCGTCTCTCAGCCTATTTTAAATTTGTGCGCGATAGTATGCGAGTCTGTCCAGTTCTTCACTTCCTCTGCTCATTCAGGTCAGAGAACACTCAGTTTGTTATCCAGTAAACCACAGGCTATTTTTCACTCTACTGATAGACTACTGAAAAGCAGAAGCTAGCGTCTGTTTCTTTGTTAGAAAAGAGAGCTAAGCTGGTGCAACAAAAATGTTTCTCTAAAATGTGTATGCTCATGGTGGAGCGGAAGAGATTGTGTATCTATCTAATCTGAATATTAAATCATCCTGTTCATGGGCTCTTTAAGTAAAGTAAGTGTACACACAAATGCCTAACCACAATATCATGGATGTTACTATGGAGTTAGTCCCCTTGCTCTGATAAGGCTTTCCATTACACTGCCGAACTGGACCACCCAAAAACACTGGTAAACACGTGCACTGATGCTGGCTTGTCATTGAAGACCATTGACCTTGTTCAAGATCATCCTACATGTGAACTGTTAGGGATTCAAATAAATTCAATGTATTTCCTAACAAACTTACAAACCGTTTCAGTATGGACCTTGTTTTGTTTTGTGCACTGGTAGAAACAGGAAATGACTTTCCATAGACTTCTGCCACAAAGGTGAAAGCATTTGAATGGCATGTTCTAGCACTGTACCATGACTGCCCATACTACCCCCAAGTAATTAAGTGAAACCATTAAGCACATTCCAGAATTTTCCTCCTCCAAACCTTACAGCTGGCAGCTGCATTCTGGTTCTCCTGATGGCCACCAAACCCAGATTCCCCCATCATTCAGCCAGATGGTGTAATGATATCACTCCAGAGAACAAGTCTTAGATCACCATGTATAAAGCACCATAGAGATCTGGTGCAGTGAAGGCTTGTGTGTGACTGTTTAGCCATGGAAACCAAATCCACAAAGCCTTCAACAAATAGGTTTTGTGCTAACATTGCTTTAAAGCCAGTCTGGAATAGTACTGTTCAGTAGAGAGAATCATCACATGGTGGTCCTCTTCTGTGAGCTTGTGTGGCCTACCACTTTGTGGCTGAGCTGTTGTTGCTTTACACATTGCCACATCACAATAACAGCACTTACGGTTCACCAGAGTAGCACTAGCAAAGCAGAACTTTGCCTAACTGACATGTTTAAAAGGTGGCATTGATAACAATGGCACATTGAAAATCACTTGGCTCTTCTGTGCAACAGATCTTGGTCATTGTCTGACTAAAGTGCATCTCTGTATGCAAATTTAATACACCTATTAAAAAAGGCTGAACACTAATTAGAAGGTGTCTCTACATACCTTAAGTTTTTATATACGCTACTTAAATATTTTAAATAGATATTGATATGGTTGGCTATGAGAAAATCATACACTCACACTGTGCTGCCCATTTCCCTGAGTGACCTCTTCCTAACGGACCAGTTTTAGACCTTTACTATTTACTATCATGTAATTTAATTTAAAACCAGATAAAATAAAATCCCATACCCATGTTTGGGTATAACAAGAGGATCAGTACTATTCTATAGTCATTCACTTGCTGATTGGTAATACTTTCTAATGCTGAGTGAAAGTGCAGGTCGAGGGAATAACATTGTTATGTATTTGAAAAGAAGAGAGTTTTAGACATTACACCCACCGTCCAATGGTTGCTTATAGGTCTGGTGTGTTCCTCCAACCCAGCAGTACTGAGCTCCTCAAAGCTGATGTTCAGGCTGTATTGCTGGTTGCTGATGGGGGCGACAAAAGGACAAGCAGGGGGAGGTTCATGATGAACCAGCACAGTACTGCTCTGCTCACGAACCCCTACACACTCCTCCTGCAGCAGGTAGCTCTCCACCTGCCGCTGCTCCAGCACCTGGGAAATGAAGCCATAGAAACAGGACAGACCACACTTGGTTATTTAAACCATGAATCTATATCTGATAAATAATGCATTTGTTGCTATGCATTTTAACATCTTGGTGCTCACATATGCAGCTAGTTAAAAGAAGTTGTCATCTGGCATGCCTTATAATTAGCTTGATGACCTTGAGATTCCATCTAATTGTAGAATCAAAGACTTGATGACTCCAAAATGCTACCAACTTCTGCAATTTTGCACCACAATCCTTGGAGAAATTATTTGATTGGCAAAATACACATGTCCACATATATGCAGGTTTACTAAAGCTTTACTGAGTTCACTGATATAGTGGTTTCCAAAGGGGAGGTGGGGTACATAATGCATGTCCTGTGTAACAATTCCACTGCAGTGATTTATCGCTGTACATATACAGTTCATTCTGGTTAATTGGACCACTGGTTAACTGGACCAGCCGCTTATTTGGAACAAATCCTAAAGTACCGAAACAAATCATATACGTGTAATGTTAGTCGCTTATTTGGACCAAAATTCTACTTAATCAGACCAAATAATGTGTACAGTATGTAATATCCGTGAAGAAACTCTTTGTATCTGGCATCACTACCCAAAAACTCCTTTTCTCCCCAACCCTCTACTGCCACCTACATGTCTTTACCTAACATTTCCATTTACTACAAAAAAGCCACAAGTCGCCACTTAGCCACAGCAAAAGCGTGTCAGATCAGTAAGAACTTGTTTTTTTACAGTATTATGCTTTGCATGCTGAGTACCTATACATTGTGTTGTAGATCGTTTCGAAA
>JAUZSV010425897.1:0-10514 GCA_034780495.1 Parotocinclus cesarpintoi | reverse complement strand
CCATCCGGTATATGGCAGCCACGCAAACCAGGGCGCGCACACAGACCCGTCACGATGCTACTGTGGGCGAGAAGCAGAAATGGAAGTCGTGTTCATAGGTTGGAAGAGAGGGGGAGTCAAAGAGTCGCGTGCCCGAAGCGCCAGTCCGTGTCTATAGACACAGCAAACCACGTCCAAGCAGACCATCTCAGCAGTCCAATGGGAAAACAGGGCTAGATGCCAGGTATCCATAGCAGCGGAATCTTCTGGAGGAGTTTTCATTCTCTACGGCCCGGCCTCAAGGCCAAACCATAGGTAAGATGGGTGCCGAAAAACAGATAAGACGCTTGTTTTGACTCGAATTAACTCCAATTTTACACAGAGCATTCAACTGGTTCTCAAATTCTCAATTTTATCCATTCTTAAGTTCAGAACCGATAGCTTCTCCGAGACTGGATCCATTCCGCGAGTAAAAGTCACAGTCTGAGTGCCTACGGCTCTTGCTACGTTCTCGATCACGTTGGACAGTGGTGAAGGGCTTTGAACAGCTGATCCAACTTTTTTTATTTTGGTGATATACCAGGGCAACACCTAATCCAATCAGCAGAAACCCTGTAATCATGGTTCCGAATAGGAATACATCCTCAATGTCCTCAACGGAAAGTTGCGCCATGCACATGATCCAGTTGCGCCAGTTCTTCCAAGCGTCCATCACATATCCAGCAGCAAAAGTTCCATCTGGACAAATAGGCTCCCCCGAGCCAAGGCTTCTCTTTGAGGATATGGTGTCAATAGCATTGAGCCAACTAGGTGGACGGGGTGCCAATACTTTTGGCTAATGCTCATTGAGATGTCTAGTTATGTCCAAGAGTCTTTAACCGTCCAGATATTTAAGGGGAACGGTCATCGGGAAGCCCGGATATGGTGTAGATGGAATGTGAGGATCATTTGCTGTCCCAATATTTATGGCTGTAGGTCAATTTTAAGAGCGATTGCTATCGCTGTCCCAATATTTATGGCTGTTTTGCTATTTGGCTGCTTCTCGTTGGTTGCTAAGCTGCTGGAAGGATATTTAAATGAAAAGGCATTTAGTGGGCCAGATATTTATGGCTGTTTGTGGTTTCGATTTGCAGAAATGTATGTTTAAGGGTTTTTCTGCTGTCCACATATTTATGGTTAAAGATCATTTAGCTGTCTCAGTATTTATGGCTCTGTGGTAATTCCATTGCTAACTGTAAATTACACTAGTAATTCAAGTTTGGGGATTTGTAGAAAGCGTTTTCTAGTGAAACGATCTTATATCCAGGCAATAATTCGGGTTTTTTTTGTCTTTCTTTTAAATCATTGATTGCTCAAATTAAAGCCAGAGCCACAGATCAAGTTCTTCTGATATCAAACTGATATAAAAGCACCTGATTAAAGAATGAATATTAGTATTATTACTGCTCATTTGAAGAAATCTCATTATATTTAATGTACTTATTCCACTGGCAAATTTCTGCTCTTGTTTAATAGAAGCACTTTCGTTTTATTCCTGCTATATTTAATCGAGAGAAGAGACGGTTAAAATGGAGCAGGACCTTCATTCTGCTCTCTTCAGTGGTTTCCATTGTTCCCATTCAGAGATAAACCAACCAGTTATGCTCTCCTGGACTCCCATCAATGTGGATTGATTTTGAGCTCTGAGATGAAGACAGCAGGAAGACAGGATATGAAGACAGGAGGATGGGATATAAAGAAGGGAGAAAACAAGGATATAGAGACAGAAGATGAAGGCAGGAGATGAAGGCAGGAGATGAAGGCAGAAGATGAAGGCAGAAGATGAAGGCAGAAGATGAAGACAGAAGATGAAGACAGAAGATGAAGACAGAAGATGAAGGCAGAAGATGAAGACAGGTTGAGGACAGGATGAAGACAAGAGATGAAAGCAGGAGATGAAGACAGAAGATGAAGACAGAAGATGAAGACAGGTTGAGGACAGGATGAAGACAAGAGATGAAGGCAGGAGATGAGAATATAGTCGTAGTATTTTGAGAATTAAGGAGTATATTAATAATAAAGTTGTAGTATTTTGAGAATATAGTCGTAGTATTTTGAGAATATAGTCATAGTATATTAAGAATATAGTCGTAATATTTTGAGAATATAGTCGTAGTATTTTGAGAATATAGTCGTAATATTTTGAGAATATAGTCGTAGCATTTTGAGAATAAAGTAGTACTTTTTGAGAATCAAGTCAGAGTATTTTGAGAATATACTAGGAGTATAGGAAGAATAAAGTCTGATTATTCCAAAAATAAAAAATAATTGAAAGGGGAAAAACCCCCACAATTTTCTCTACCTAAAACATTCGGACGGTTTCACTTTTTTTGTTTCAGAATCGATCAAATTCACATGGAATTAATTTCAGTTTGTGCTTTTCCTCATAATTATTATAGTATTATTATTATTATTACAGTATTGCTATTATTATTATAGTATTATAATTATAGTATCATTATTATTATTGTAGTATTATATTGTTATTATATTATAGTATTATTATTATTATTATTACTACAGTATTACTATTATTATTATAGTATTATTATTATATTATAGTATTATTATTACTATTATAGTACCATATTATTATTTTTATAATATTATAATTACAGTATTATTATAGTATTATTGTTATTGCATTATTATCATTATTATTATTAATATAGTATTATTATCAAAGTATTAGACACTAACATAAATATCTAACGTTTGCATCGATAACTTCCCTGATAAACAAGATATAAACCACCAGTTACTGCCCAACACACACACAGACACACACACACACAGACACACACAGACACACACACACACAGACACACACACACACAGACACACACACACACACAGAGTGAGAGACAGAGAGAGAGACAGAGAGAGAGACAGAGAGACACACAGACCTGGTTAACATATGGTTTTGGGGACTTTCCATTGGTATAAAAGCTTAGTGTAGATCATTTATACCACCTTTACTCCATCCTTAAACTCAGTAACCTCAAGTCCACTTTATTTTATATTTACAAATTCAATCCCAAATTCAGAAAGCCTGGGTCGACAGCGGAAAGGAAAAACCCCCCAAAGCTTTTGCTTTATTAACCTTAATAGAACACATCGTGGACGCCACTGTAAACAAAAACTCACGTAGCGGCGCGAGCAGCTCGGACCGGCGCTGCGTGTACTCCATCTCCAGCGCACCGTAGCGCTCCTGTTGCCCGGGGAGACGTAACGAGTTCAGCTGGGCCACGTATCCGCTGAGCAGCGAATCCAGGAGCGCCACCAGCTGCTCGCTGAGGAGGTTACGGAGACCGGAGTCGGCGTGAGGATACACGCTGCGCAGGATCACGTCGTGCTGCCGGGCGATGACGGTCCGAACTCCGCCCACTCCGGCCGACGCTACAGCAAAGACACAAAAGAGACAGAGGTCAGGGTGAGAGAGAGCGTCTTCCTGACCGTTTATTATCGATTTCAACTGTAAGCATCTGGCTAATCGCCATGGATACACACACACACACACACCCCAAACACACACCCACCACACCCCACACACACACCCACCACACACACCCCCACCACACACACCCCCACCACACACACCACCACCACACACATCCCACACACACATCCCACACACACATCCAACACACACATCCCACACACACATCCCACACCCACTTCCCCTTTGTGAACTCTGTCCATCACAAGTTTTCAAAAACTATTAATGGGGGGAAAAAAATATATAGGGATTTTCGCTGTTTCGCGTTTTTTTGTGGAACTTTCACATAAAAAAAAATCACTACATTTAAAAAAAATATATTAATAATATTTATTCTAACAATAAAGGAATATTAGGATTTACAGTAAATAGACTATTTACTCAGCGGATGAATACTCACCAAAAACGAGAAGTAACACTAGAGCATCTCCAGTCGCTACCTGACGACATGACAAGTTTTTATCTGCGGTTTTGTGTTCGCTGTTTGTGAAAGTTTTATTATAGACTGAATTCATTCAAACCCTACGATGTTACCCAAACGTTCTGCAAGTCCTACCGCTAAAATGTAGTAGTGTAAAAATTCTAAAGTGTAGAAATACTTACAGAAATAGAGCGTCCCTACTTCGCCGATTTTCGTTTATCGCGGGTGGTCCTGGAACGTAACTTCCGCCATAAACAAGGGAACAGTGTATATATATATATATATATATGAATGTCAATGGAAAAAATCACTTGGCTTGAGATTTCTGCTCACAGGGCCATTTATGCCTTTTGACTAAGGGACAAACTGTTGTGTGTTAAGTTTAATGGAAGATCAATAGCGAAGCGACGTATCCTGTTTTACCCCCACTTAACAGGTTCACTAAGTATTCAGGCCTAGGTCAGTTCATATTAGGGTCCAACCTGGGAAAGGCCAAGGAACCACCATTTTCAGCAGCTGACTCTTCCTACCGGGACGCAAATTTTTGGATTGGCAACATTTAGGAAAAACCCAGAAAAATCCCTAAAACCCACCAGCGTGTCGGTAATGAAATCTCACCCAGCTTTAAGGCATCTGCTGTGCTAAACAGATATGCTATGGTTTTAATACTGTACTTAAATAATTGTGTAACGATACACCCTGTTTATGATTCAGTACAATTCACGATTTATAATGTATGATTATAATGTATTTTAACATATTTATAATATGCGATTTAACAAGAAATTCCTTTTTATTCGTGAAGCATAAACAATGCACTTTCCTTGTATACGTTTTGAGCCAAAAAAAAGTCTCCTGTAATTAAGCAAAACAAAATGATATATCGCAGCTTTATCGTGTCTTAAAAATGAATTCTGTTACTTTTCAGAAAATTCGATAGAACGTGTTTAATTGCTATAAAAGGAAATGAGTGCCCTGCAATTAAATGAATAAATTAAATGAGACAAAAATATGACTTTGGGCAGCATAATAAGCAGGATGCATGTTCCTTCATAAATCTTGACACTGTCACAGCCCTGCTCATATCTAAAGCAAAGTTGATGTAGTCATTGAGTATTCCTCGCGAGTACAATCTTTGTTTATACTATGATTGACTAAGTTTGCTTAGTCATGATTAGGATCTGTGTTACCTGCCAGATGCCAAACGGGTGGTCCTGGCACAAGTCGTTCTCCTTGGCAGGACTTCTGTTGTGCAGACCAAATACAATAAATATCAAGGTAAATATGTGGAACAAATCCTCTCATAGAGGAACATTGTGTACATAGTGTTCTACGTCGTGAACTATTTCTGTCACTCGCCGTCTCCTCATCGATCGACGGCCTATTTTTATCCACGTGCTTTTGTGCATCTGGTCGTACCCGAGCCAAAGGATCTTCAAGTACTTCTCACTGCTGCTCTTTCTCTATTAGTAAAAGCGTGTGTTTGTAGCTCATATACGACCAGTTTCCGCACCTGACAGGGGACCATGGCGAGGCCGTGAGATCTGTGAATGGGATGCAGCCTCTGCTGTTCCAGCCTGGACTGTAAATCTTCTCTTTCACCCAGGCTGTACACAAGTGCCCCCGTGTTTATTTTATTGAATGTTTATTTCATTTTTTAGTCACTCAGGGCTCCAAGGAGGCGCATGTGTACCTTTCCTCCCCACCGTGTAAACACTGAACGTTTCGGCGCCCCTTTCGCCCCAGTAAAAAGTTTATATCTGTAATCTGTTAAGTCAGATATTTTAAACAACATCTCTCTGTGTTTATAAATACTGCCGAGCCCCTGTAATGAATTTATGGCAATGCATTTTTTTTCCTCCTAGCCCCCCCCCCCCTTCAGTGCTATCTCTTCAAAAGTTTCACAGGCTGCCCAAGAGAATGAATCCAAAATCTGTCGTGTGAAACCACCCTGATAACATAACTTGTGAGCCTAAAGACCTCAGTGATACATAGAGAAGATGCAGGGATGTGTTAGGGACAGACCACGCTGTTAAACACCGTAATCAGAAGAAGCCCACAATTTTTCACATCATACTGCATATCCTGCAGCTGCCTGGCTTTACACGCCGATTTCCAAACAAACCTGTTATGGGAAGTTGTTTGAACGACCCTTTAGCATTTCATCATTCTGTTCCTTCCAGTTCATAAGAGTAATTATAAGTGTGAGTCAATAGTGGTACTGTCAAATTAAATAATTCACATTTAATGGTGGAATTTTTCAGCACTGACTCACAGACTAAACAAACGAACTAACGACTTGGGTTTGGGGCTCTGTGTGTGTGTGTGTGTGTGTGGGTGGGGGGGGGTTTGCAGGTCAGTTAATTTCTGAATCTGTTTTTAATTTGTTTTCTAATGTGAGCACTACACTGTAAATCTGTACTCGATATAATAATTTCATCTGAAAAATTCGGATTCTGTATGTTGGCTCGGGTAGAACTTGTTACTTATATGTTTTTGCTCCTGACGTTGTGGCCATGAAAACACCCATTAAACACAGACACCTAAACAGCCAATAAATGCTGCTGATCTCTGAACAGAGATGGGCATTTAACAGCAGCGTGTGTGTGTGTGTGTGTGTGTACCTACTGTACTGGCCATGTGCTAGCTTGTTCGTTAGCTTTATGTCTGTAATAGAGACTGTTCTAACTCGGTTGATGTGTTCAGAGACTTTTTTCATCAAAGTTACTCATGATTGCGTGGATGACTTTCTTATTTTGTATCAAGCCGTAAGTGTACGTGGTTTTCCTATTGTAAGCAGTACTCCTCTTGTTCCCCCACAATATATATATATATATATATATATATTCTCTCTCTCTCCTTCAACTATGCAAACTGGTTCATGTTAACTCACATGATCTTCCATGTGGTTCAAAATATTGTATTCATTTCAACTCAATTCAATCCAAATGTATTTCTATAGAGCTTTTTATGACGGAGCATCGTCCCAAAGCAGCTTTATAATCTTATATGATCTTAAAAGGCCAATCTCAAGTTGAGCAAGCCTAGGGCGACAGTGGCAAGGAAAATCCCTGAAAGTAGTAGGAAGAAACCTTGGGAGGAACCAAGACTCAAAAAAGGGGACCCGACCTCCGTGGGCGGCCTAGGTGTTAATGAAATAAACACTTAAAAGTATATTAAATTATAGCAACATTAGGTAAATAACAATTTAAATCAATAATAAAATTTGAATTAGAAATAAAATAAATAATAAAACAAAACAGATTATAAAATGAGTCCTCAGTGGAAAATCCTTGGAAGCACATCGTCTCCTAATGTCCAAATGATGGAGGGAGTTAGATTGGAACGGAAGATGACGTTCATGAATGCATTTCGAAAAAAAAATACTGTCATGTTTCCGCACACGAAGGTTAAACAACTTAACGAGGTAATCATACGCTCGTGGATGATTACGGGATTTTAATTAACCCTTCTTCCATAGGCACTGTTGGTCCACAGCCTTGATGACACTATAATAACTAGTCTGAAATCCCCTCGTCATTTCAGGAGGAAATTGAATACGAGGGCTGATTAAAGCACTGCTTACCGTCGACCGTGGACTTCTCTCAGATTTAATTGTTTTCCAATTACCGCAGTTCAAACATATGAGCGCTATCTCGTGCACTTTTGACCCGTCTGACAAGTGACAGCTGCCACGTCATAGCTGTGAACAGTTCAAAAGAATTAATTTGTTTGTTTCTGCCGTGCAGCCGTAAACTAAGAATGGGCAAACACAGGATGCTGAAAATATCAACACAGGCTGATAGTAAAATGGTTCACGAGAACAGTGTGCTCACACCAACTGGGAGATCATGGAAAATACATGCTCCATCCTGCATAGAAACATCCATCCCTGCATTTCCCCCAAAAATTGGATGATAAGGCTTTTACCACTTTGTAACATTGCAATTTCTTCTCCCAACATTTAAAAGCTGTTTTATGACAGATGATCCAGAGAGATTTAGAATTTCAGGTGTTATTTTTTCCCGTTCTTCCTCCAAACACGTCTTTAAATGTGGAAAAGTATGGGATCGTCAATTCTAAATTCTCCACCCATTCTCTACTGGGGACGGGTCAGGACTGCAAAAGCTCCAATCACCATGATAGAACCTGGTTTTTGGACTTGTTCCTAATAACAGTCTGGATTATCCTTTTTCATCTTAGGTGTTATAAAGATCTGTAATCCTGATTGGTCTAAGCAAAATCTCCATTTCCATGGTGATGGTCCATCCTAGATGCCTCGGAAAGTTTTAAGTTTTAAGTGGTATTTGGGAATGTTATCCCTTACCCATGTGGTTCTATCAGATATTGATAAATTACACTTCTTGATGCAGTGCAGAGGGAGTGGAGAGGGATCACCCCTCTTCAGTTTAGGATTTTTAGGACTGCAATTCCTTCAGATTCTGAATCGTTAAATGATATTATACTCTGAGAGACGCCCAAATCTCAGAGAGCTCTAAAGTTCATGGTTGTTTGGATTTTTTATGATGAAGGATTCATATTGCAACAGGGTAACAACCCCCCCCAAAAAAACATAAAGCTTTGTAACAACCACTTGAAGATCAAAGAGCAATGACTGTCATGGACTTTCATTTACAACCACCTGATCGAAACCTCAGCTAGTATTTCTGGACATGGAGAAAGACCACCTTTGGTATAACTTTAGTATATTGTGAAATCATCAGTCTCAGGTTCCCATATCTAATCTCATCAAGCATCACAGGGTTTTTGTGCTGTTTTGGGCAAAGTGGGGACTACTAAACCTTTTGAAGTTTTGTCATTTCGTGTTGGTACCACAGACTTCCTTACAGACTTACAAATAATTCTTTATATTGATATCGCTTTTTATTGTGGAGATCCACAGAACTAACCGAGCAAAGCAGGGGCGACAGTGAAAAGGTAAATCCCTAAATGTTATAAGGAAGAAACTTTGTTAGGACCAAAACTCATTTGGGCATATATTATGTACTAATAAATGTATAATATTAAATTGGTTAATATAATATCATAAATAAAGAATAAAATAAGGTAGAAAATAAATAAAAAATAATACATAAAATAGATAATATAATTAGTCTCTGGATTCTCTAAATTGCATGGAATAATATAATTTTGTTGTTTTTTTCTTAGGACGAATCGTCCTGTTTTATTGGAGTTATTCAAAAGATAACTGCATTTAAAAGGGACCGCTTGATTGAAAATTCATTACACCACCCAAAGTACACAAAATGCTTGATTGCATTCTAAGTCGTCAAACCATTCCTCCGCTATGATGTTTTTTCCCCTCCCACCAAACGCTGATTAAACTTAATTGACACTTTCCATTCAGAAGGTTCCCCTAATTAAATATAAGAAAAAAATATTCAGGAGGCATTCCTTGTTATCTGCACTGTGTTCAATAATTATTTGAAACATTTGCACATGCTAGTGTCTCACTCAGTGGATCTAAACAGGATTACTTGAGGGTAAAACAAGAAAGAATGAAAGAAAGAAATAGTGTATAGTAATAGTATATAACTATGTATATGACAATAAAAGTCTAAAGTGAATAAAAGTCTAAAAGTCATTTCTAACAATTGAGGTAAAAAATAAAACACTTTTATGAATTGGATCTAAAATTAAATGTTCTGTGAAAAGATACAGAAGGAGAAAAGTTTAAAAACTGAAGAACGTTACCGTTATACGCCTCAACGGTCACAAAAGGAGGCTAAATTTAGTTAATCTAACCATATAAATTCCATAAAATGATGACGATAAATCCATCACCGGGAGGAAATGTGGAGGTGGAAACTTCATTAGGGCCATAGAATGTTACACACACACACACACACACACACACACACAGATAATGGATGGATTATTATCAGGTAATTTGAGTAGGGTGCGCAAACTTTCACACATGTAGGTTTACACTGCTTCTGTTTGTCTTTAAAGCGTATAACAGGTTATTCAGTGTTTTTATGGATTTAGATGTAATAAGTAATTGGGTTTATATAGTATAAAAGGCATATATTTGTATGGGTTTCTATTAGAATATATTTTACATTCTTTTACTGATTATAGAGGTTTCTATATTACAGTATATTGTGTGGATTTTGGATCATCAAAGTTGCATTATAGGTATAGCATAGCTTTTAATACAGTGAGATTATATAGGTTATATAGAATATATTTGCATATAATGTTTAAAGACGTTTATTAATAGTGTAGTTACATGACTGAAATGGATGTTGACAGGACATTTATGTAGTCACAGTAGTTTAGATACTTTGCACATTCTTTTAAACGATAATATTAACTAGATTTGCTTTGTGTCCTAATAATTTTGGCCATGTGGGTTTGTGACCTAATACTTTTGGCCACATGCGGGTTTGTGTCCTAATACTTTTGGCCACATGTGGGTTTGTGTCCTAATACTTTTAGCCACATGTGGGTTTGTGTCCTAATACTTTTGGCCACATGTGGGTTTGTGTCCTATTACTTTGGTCACATGTGGGTTTGTGTCCTAATACTTTTAGCCACATGTGGGTTTGTGTC
>JAUZSV010425886.1:0-10515 GCA_034780495.1 Parotocinclus cesarpintoi | reverse complement strand
TTGTTACTTGTTGAAGATGCTGCTTGTACATGTTTGCAACACCCTGTCATTTTATTTTGATATGGAGTCACTGTATGTAACAGTATTACAGTTTATTTTTAATTGCCATTTATTCTATTTAAATGAAGTACCAAACATAGTTCACTATTTGAGCCATACAGAATTGGTGTAAATCTGTAATGCTATGTACATTATGACAGTAGTTATCATCACTGTTTGTAGAGGAAATGCACTCCTTTGTGCAACTTTATTAATTGTCTGGGTTTTTTTTTGTAAGTATATTAGTTTACTTACACTTGAAGGACATTTAAAGTCAAGTCTAACAATGATCAACAACCATAATGCTGCTTCCCCACTGTATTTTTCACATTCTGTATGTAATAACAAGGTCATAAACCTAGATAGTGTTGTTGGAAGAGTACCTCAAAAAAAGTAATCCATTACAGGTGATTAATTAATTCTTTCAAATTGGGATTACTTATTATTTTCTGGAAATGTAATCCAACCACTCATTGCTTTTTCCTAAAACCCATTTTAAACTGTAAAAACTAGAAAGTACAATGATAACCGCGAATAGTAATTTAAATGCTTTATTTAAGAGAACAAGAACATTTCATTTTCAATTTAAAATCCTTGTTTGTATGGAGTTTATCCTAAGGCAGTTAAACAAAGCTGGCCAGCAGGTGTCACTAGAGTGTGTGGTTTCAAGAATTTATTTATGTGATGGTTCAAATGATTGATGGATTATAGGAAGAATGCTGTATATGCTTTGGGAATATTTTTTTGTATTGTTTGCTGAGAAACATGTAATGTGCTTACAAGAATTAAAACTGCATTGCACTACATTTATTGGTTAAAGAAAAAGTACTTACATTACTGTAATGCATTACTTTGTATAAAGATATGGCTGGCCACATAACAGACCGAACAGTGAGCATGCTTTATAAAAACCACGAGCAAATATCGATATGTGTAAAACTGCCATTTCTAAGCATCTTTGTAACAGGTGTTTGCTGCAAAACGCCTTTGAACGTTCAGTCAATGTCTGTTACATATATGATTGTGGTCTGATAAGGTTGTTATTTTTATTATTAAGGATGTTAACCTACTTAACTCGTAAATTGCCTAGCCAGATGCATTAGCTGTTGTAATACAACACATAATGAAACACAAAGCAGCACAGCTAATTCATGTGGAATTAGCATGAGCAGACTGAATCGTAAGCAAAATTTGGTCAGCCATGTAAACACAGGGACGATGAGCAGCAGGCATTACAACTCAGGTAAATTACATGCACTGGTTCTGAAGATTGTATTGGTGGCAGTCAGTTGATGCACAGTGGGGAGAGAAACAAAAACTGTGTCTTTGCATCGCAGCAGACCACAATTACGCAAGGAAGTGAGTGTCAGACAGACAGATAGATAGATAGACCGACAGATAGCGTGAGAGCGTGTTGGGTAAGGAGAGGCTGAGTGGGTCTGCACCCAGCTCTCCAGCGATACCAGTACACTACAGTATCCCATATAGCATTGTAAAGTATGTGATGCGTAACTGTAAATACTTTTGCTGGTTATTATGGATTGACTAATCACAGTTTGAAATGCAGGACAAAATACCCTTGGTAATAATGCCATTTAAGGTGTTCCACTATATTGGTCTGTTACTGACCTGAACTGCTAGATCATATGTCAAAACTGGCATAATTTTATATAACCTATATATATATATATATATATATACACCCTTGTCTTTCACTTTAATAAGTACTTCTGTTCAATTCTGTTAAATTGGTCATCAAATGTCCAGTCAGCCAATCGTGGAAGCAACTCCAGGCGTTTAGGCATGTGGTCAAGACGACTGACTAAACTGCAAACTCAGAATCAGAATTAAAGTTCTTTTTTCTTTTTTTTAAAGGACTCTGAATGTGCCATGGTTGTTGGTGCTAGATGGGTAAGTCTGAGTATATCAAAAACTGCTGATCCATTTGGAATTTGATGTACAGCCATCTTGAGTTTACAGGAAGTGCACTAAGTCTACAATTCACCTGAGCTCGGCAGAATTGGACAACAGAAGATTGGAAAAACATTGGCTGAAACGTTGTTGAAAATACAAATACCATAAACGTCTTACAGTCCAATATATTTTTAGTTACAGCATGTTGAAGGTGATCCACTACACAGTCTGGGAGAGATGACGTGGCTACGTATATGTCGCCACCTAGTGAAAATTTGATTAATATGCAGGCTATAAGTGCAGCAAATTACTCATTTGTCTTTAAAAAGTTGCTTCATATTGTTTTAAAATTGTTTAAATAAAAGACTGCATAAGCACCTACCAAATTATGGTTATGATTAGTATGGTTATTATTAGCGGAGCACCCTAGTACCACCAGTAAATAGACAGCATTTGGGTTCTTGGACCATTATCAGTTTTTAAAATGTCTGTAACTAACTAACATCTGCCAGTTAAGTGATACTGATGAGCAGTGTATATCAGACGCAGGCACTTTTTCCTGGGGCAGGTGCTGAACTGTGGCCAGTTGAAGTGTAAGAGTATCTGTGTTTATTCAAAGTGAGATTTTTATCCAAAAGTCTTACTTTTAAAAGGATTTTTAATAATTTGTTTTCAACTGGCCGTGGCTCAGTACCTGCTTTTGCCGGAGCCCCTCAGAAATGGCATGTGCAGGTGTGAGTGAATACTGATTATGGATATTAAGTAAATGAAGCAGCTCTAGCACTCTCTGTGTATATCACACATCCTTATGATGCTAGAGAACTTAAAGGTGTTAGCTGACATTGACTGGCCCGGCTATCCATACCATGATGCTTAAAGCAACTTAGCAGAACCTGTGTTTTACAGTGCAAGTAATGTTATAAAAATTTAGATGATTGGATGCATCGCAAAAAAGTAAACAAAGTCAAATTAAGACTAATTTTAATTAAACATATAGAGGCTTTAACCTGGAATGTATCTGGCATTAAAAAAAAAAAGTTATTTAAAAAAATGGTCCAACTTCCTGTAACCAATCTCGTTCCATGCTACTTTAAAAGCAGATACAGGGTACATGTACATTTATACCTATGCTCTACAAAGGATAAGTACATGATTAGTCTGAGGCGTTTACATAGAAGCAATAGTTTTACAAACATATTTCATAGTAATAAAATATACTGCTCACAAAAATGATGGGATATTTCAGTATGGGACATTTAATTTTGAAATATTTTCGTGAGCAGTATATATGTTTCTAAGGACATACCAAATTGAAAGCTGGACTGTAATTGGTCTGTAGTAATATTGCTGATTATTTTATCATATCTACTTATCCATTACTGTTTTTTTTTCTTTAATGCTAATTTTAAGCCCTAGAAACCTTTACCTGATCTAAAGACTAATAAAAGTTTTTAAATACACGTAATGCATGATATTTGGGAGATTAATTATTTCTTACAAAATAGACCCCTCTATAAATGTAACTTTTCAGATGCACATTAGATTACATAAGAAGTTCAATCGAGCAAGCCAAGGGTAACCCTATTTATACCCAAACTGAAATAATCATATAAAGTACACCTGTAATGTCCTGAAGAGGGAGTACAGTCACTCAAAGGCAGCTCTGGAAATATTCAAAAGTTCAAGGTGTATGCTACATGGTCCAATATGCCAGAATTGATGTACGTTAGGTGAGAAGCTGTCTGATCTCACGGTGAACATAGCACAGGAAGTCCATGTAGGAAGCACCACCATGAAGACCTTTATCCTCTACTAGGTGCTGGCGGAACTGTATCTCTGATCTGTCTTTCTGCTTCACAACCACCACCTGCAAACAGAACACTGGTAAATACCTACAGCTAGCAGACCTGGAATAAGTCGCAGAAGAAGGAGAATTGCATAAAAGATTCTATCATGGGAGCAGGTATTCAAGCAGCCGGTCATTTCTGACCTGTTACACTTATTTTAGTAGCATTTCAAATAAAGCATAGTTTTAATTCAGGATGAATTTTATTCTAGTAAAGTAAATGTATAAGGTTAAAAATGGATTCTTTACCATGTTAAATGTATTCAAGTTTGCACCATTTTGTCTGTGGTTAAATCACAAAGAGTCTTGTACATGTGAGGCACATTATGGTCTGAACACAATTCTCACCTATATTGTACATTAAACTGATCATAATCTTTTTTAACATTTGGAAGTCTAAGCAAAATCAAAAACTTGGCAAAATGGCTCTCATTTGTTTGGTTCAGATTCTTATTTGGTCCAAGTCTGAATTGTTCCCATATTGCAGACGTTACATTACTAAGAGCCTAACTTTACTAAGCTCTTACAACTGAGTCTTGGCCATGGGCTGGCTTTCAGGTCATGAACACTTGTTGTGCAAGTTGTGTTCCCCTTTGACTGAGACCATCTGGATGTAGTTTTGAGTATTTATATAACTGTATAGTCTGCATTTAGTTTGTCAGAATGTCTGAATAGTAATTACAAATATTCACAAATATGGTGTAGGTGGTTGTGATGCGTGTCAAGCAGTCAATCAGCCAAGCAGGTTACTACCTGAGTATTG
This sequence comes from Parotocinclus cesarpintoi, assembly GCA_034780495.1. NCBI lineage: Eukaryota > Metazoa > Chordata > Actinopteri > Siluriformes > Loricariidae > Parotocinclus > Parotocinclus cesarpintoi. The sequence continues at coordinate 5,953 of JAUZSV010425886.1, read as the reverse complement.
ATGTGAAGCCCTAAACACACAAATAATAACAAATAAAAGCACTTATAGCTTCACCTTCATGGAATTGGACCTCCTCTGGAAGATGGCATGGATGATAGAGTGAAGTTTCCTTGAGTGTGCATTATCCAGCTCTGGCAATGAAACCTGCAAGATTACAGTCAGTTAGTAATTGGTAGGGCAGCTTTCAAGACGTTCTATAGTTATATAATCTAGATTTTGTAGGATCACTGCACAATAAACTGAAATGATAACGACAATGATAATTACAACCCAAAGATTTGCAACAATATTTATGTGGTAGAGATAAGACCTTGTTGATCAGCAATTATTTTTCACACAATGCAAGTGTGGACTGGTTTTACTTTTGGCTTGGTTACTCCCAGTAATTAAAATGTGAATTATTGTTTTTTTTTTAAAAAGCCCACTGCAATTCAGAAGCTTATACCATAAGCATGGCCTGTAAGTATTGTGTCTGTGATTATGGTGTCTCTGACCGTGTCAGGGCTGAGGTGAGCCAAGGAGGGCACGTTGAAGAAGTTCTGGATGACATCAGGAGGGCAAGCCTGGCCCAGCCACAGGAACAAACATTGGCCGTTCTCCAGAAGGAACACCCCTGTCTCACTCAAACGCTCCTCAGAGCAGCGTACTGCAGCAGGAATCTGATCCCCAGCAAGGTCCAAGGAGTTCTGACAAAGTACAAGTATTATGAACAAACCTACATTTCTCTCATAAAGTAGCCATTTTGTCAAATTGTCTGGAAGATGCTACTTCTTCAGCCTAACATAGATTTTTATCTTGATTAAACTGACCACCTGAATTTAGCAGTCTACAAAATCAAACTTAGATCAAAATGAACTGCTAGTGTGTTGTATTTCACTAGCTCTGCCATAAAGTAGTTAAAATAGTGTACAAATCTAAATAACACCATTTTGTTTACCTTTTCTTATTTTGATATAGATATTCTATAATAAACACTGCCCCAACATGCTACTACACACAATTCTTCCTGATCTGTTCTAAATCTGCCAGATTTGTTTGTCATTTTTTTGCTGTGTCTCTCTCTTTCTTTCTCTCTCTTTCCTTCTCTCTCTTTCCTTCTCTCTCTTTCCTTCTCTCTCTTTCCTTCTCTCTCTTTCCTTCTCTCCCTTTCTTTCTTTCTCTTTCCTTCTCTCTCTTTCCTTCTCTCTCTGTCATGCCCTCATTCTCTCACTCTCAATGTGTACTCACCAGTGGAATGAGCTGTGGGTAAAGCAAGACCTGAGTTTCCTCCACTCCCATGGACATGACAGAGAATCTGTGAAAGGCCCTGTCATCTGTAGGAAGTTCTGTACTGCCCACCAGTACTGGACTCTTCATCAGGCTGTTCATATACACTGGAAACACTTTCATCGCATCAGGCAGGATCAGCTACACATTAGGGAAAAAATAAAAGGTTAACACACAAATGACCTTTACAAGGCTACATGCATTGTGTGCAAAACACTGCACCACCAAGGCTTATATTGAAAAGTCAAAGTCACATTTATTTATATAGCACTTTTTACAATAGTCTCAAAGCAGCTTTACAATATTATATTATCTTAAAAGGCCAATCCCAAAGTGAGCAAGCCTATGGTGACAGTGCAAAGAAAAAACTCCCTGAAGGAAGAAACCTTGGGAGGACCAAAACTCAAAAAGGGAGCCATCCTCCTTGGGTGACCTAGATTGAATATTTCAAGTGATCCAACCGCTACAAAGTATGTACTGTTAAACATCTGTTCACTTTAACAGCTTCAAAATAAATAATAATAGTAAATAAACATCTGTCTTTTAACTTCACTTGCAACCAATAACAGCGGGTCACCTGAAGAGACAAGAGACTAGATACTGTTCTAACTTAGTAATAATTTTTTTGTGTTACTCATGCCTGTATGATCCTCTGCCACTCTAGCTCCAGGGAAATTTTTAGGCTCAAGAAGTGTTGTGGGAGGTGCTGGACGGTTTACCAAACGTCTTTCCAGAACATCTCAAGGATGTTCTATGAGATTCAGGTCTGGAGAATGTGAAGGTCAGTCCATGCGTTCAATTCTTGCCTTCTGAAGCATGTTGTTGACGAGATTCACACGATGGGGCCTTGCATTATCGTCTATGAAAAGAACGTTGTTTAGAACCTCTCCAGCATAGGGTACCACTATAGGGTGCAGGACCTAATCTTGGTATCTAACAGCAGTCAGCTATTTATTTCTGATGACGTGAAGCTCGGTACCACCAACAATGTTGATGCCAGCCCAAACCATGATTCCACCACCACTAAAGGAGTCCCTTTCTCACATGAAACCTGGATTCTCCTGTGTTCTTTCATTCCAGATCAGGACAGGACGATCATTCTCAGGTTGCAGACTGAACTGTGACTCATCAAAGAAAATGACAGTTGACCACATCACAAGTTTAATGATAATGCTCATCAGCTCACCTTGTACTGGTTCTACAATGTTCAGAATGCATACAGAATCCAACACGATGTAGCCGATTTCATATGGTCTGGGTGCATATCCAGTGGCAGCATGAAACTGTCCCCCTTACATTGCTGCACCTGCTCTTTCTTGTCAATAAGGTCAAGTAGAAGTCATATTTTGCTTTGGTGGCAGATGGCCATTCATCCCAGCCCTAGTCTTCTTTGTACTGTTGCAGTCTCTTGAAAGTGATTCCACAGTCTGCTAATCACGCTTTGGGATGTTCCAAGTGCTGTTACCACTGCTGTCTGTTTGACCAGCTTCAAAAGGTTTAGCATGTGTATAACGGTTTAGGCATCTGAGGCGATGGAATTAGGGATGCTGCATATGGTCGCGTTCCACTCGTGCTTTAAGCTGTATTTTATATTTTAGCTGTATCTTTATTGCATTATGTATCTTTTGCATGCAGATTCTTCTCAATGATGAAATATAAAAATACTCTTTATATTTTCACTACAGTAGCCTAAAATATTATGTCACTATGGTAAAGTCTGGTCAATGTCTATTTAGGTCAATGCATAGATATACTCTCGCTCTACATAACAGTGCAGTTGATGGAGTCTTTCTTTTTAAAAAAAACAAAAAAAGACTCCATCACTGGTGAATTGTATTATCATGCATGAAACATCTCGTGTTGTGACGTCAGACCTGACTTGCTGCAGAGGGACTGGCACAGTTCTTCCTGTAGCAGGCCAGCATGTGGGCTGTCTGCTTCACCAAGATCTCTCTTATTGTCCGTACTGGTTGGCTTAGCATGGCATTATATGCTGGATAATAAAAGTAAAAAAAGTATACATCAGACCAAGCATGGCATTCATTTGTGCAGATTGGACACAGCACCACCTTCAAAGCTTAGTTCCATATCTTAAATCACTTCTATTGACCTAACGCATGTCTTTGGAGTGTGGAAGAAGCCCCAATTACTCAAAGGAAACCCACAATGTCACACACACACACAATATACAGACTTTACACAGACCATGACCAGAACCCAGGTCTCTAGAGCCATGAGCCAACATAACTAACCACTGAGATACGTATTTAACAGTTATGTAGAAGTAAAGGAAAGATTTTACCTGATTTGGCAAAGAAGTTAATGAGTGCATCTGTCTCGCAGCTCTTGTATAGCTCAGAGAGCTGAGAGCTGCAGTTCAGACTGAGATTGTGGATGCGAAGCCGCCTCTGACCACTAATGGAGGTGTACAGCAGAGCACACTGTAAAAGCATAAGACACACACACACAGTAATTTACTCCATTGGTATAATTCACACTCTGTGTAGTATATGGCTTAGGATGCAGCTTAGATGAACTCTTCACAGTTGTTTCAACATATTCAGACAAAGAACTAAGAGATCTGGTTAGAAGACGCATGCATTGAATATCCTGCTTAGTGTGCAAATACTTAATAATTTTATATAAATAGTATTCGATTTAATATTAAGACATTTTAAGTAAAATTTATTTATATAGTGCTTAACAATGAAGCATTGTCTCAAAGCAGCTTTACAAATATTTACTCCCACAGCCCTAAGTGAGCAGGCCTACTTTGTGACACTGGCAATAGAAAACTCTCTAAATGTTATAATAAAGAAACCCTGGGAGGACCAAGACTCAAAAAGGGACCCAACCTCATTGGGCAACCTAGAAAATTAATGTAAAAACTAAAAGGTATCTTTTAAATAATGTTATATCAATATTTTAATTAAACATACTTGAATATATGAATATAAAAATACATGGAATACAATAAAATAAATTAAAGAGAATACAGGATGAAATAGTGTATAATAAAATAGGCAATTTAAGGTCACATTTATTTATTTATATTATTTATTTGTAACTGTTTCCAAAAGCATGCATTACGGACACCATAAATCGGAGAGTGCACTGAGTGGTACTAAAGAAGTATGCTGCAGTATGCTATAAAGGTATATGTAACAAACTAAGATTAATTAAGAATTAAACCACATTTAGTTATTTATTAGTGTTACTGAATTATTTGCATATATCTTTGCATATAGCCTGCGGTTACTTGGCAACATATCAGCAACACATCAGAGTGACACCAGTCAGAACTAACTGCTGTATAAATAATAAATAAAATATTTATAAGTATTATTTACTCCATTAAGCAGTAGATTCCCATGTAATCAGTGGGAACATTTTAGTGCCATTATTAGTCGTGTGCAGGTTAACACACACAGTTTGGTGACCTAGGCCAGCACACTAACCTGTATAAATGCTCCACTCTCCTCGCTGAGTGTGTCATCATGCTTAAATTCCACTGTAACTGCTTTGTCACAGTCAATTGCAGCCATCTCCACATCTGTAGTGTTGCTCATGTAGATGGCACCAAAGAAGTCCGTGGCTCTGAAACCTATTTAGAGGATTTAATACAATTTACTTAAATGTCTGCACATGACTCAGTCAGACAGACTAAATTGTCCCATTTCTGTTTATAGCTTAAAAAATGTACCTGTACTGGTTCGTACACGCATGATGGCATCAAATCCAACTGACTTCTCTATATCTCGCCTCAAATCACTGAGGAAATGTTGGCCATCTACCTGGACCTGAAGGAAGAGATGTAGGGTTGAGCTCCATCGCCAGGGGGCAGTATTTTACAAGACACAAAATAAGAGTCAACTCTCAAAGAACAACAGTGTAACGTTTCAGGGTTATCCCCTATCCTGGAGATCCCCTATGTGTATGTGTGCCCTAAAGGGGACGCAGTACATCACAGAACCAACCGTTCAACCAATCATCGTTGAAATCTTAATCTTGGGGTACAATTATCTCCCTTTGTCCAAATTAAAAGCTTAGTCATTTGAATAGTTTTACTTCTATGTAAATATGTTATATTAGTTATAATAGGAAGGAATGATGAGACAAGATGATTTCAATACTGCAATTAATTCATATTTCATCTCAGTCATTTCAGTAAATTAAGTAAATTATAAAAAAAAAACTGAAACATTTAGGCAGCTATACTAATGTTCTTCTTTTAATTTTCTAACTAAAGTAAACTTACAAAAGAAAATAAAAATCTCCCCTATATCTGTGGATGTTGCACCTGCAAACATCGGGTCAGTAAAAAAAGGTATAGCATGTGTATTTTTACTGTCATAAATTTTATGGCAGTAATATTAATAAGTTATATTAATAATATAAAAGCAATAATAATATTATATGTCACACTTTGATGTTTTAGATTGCATTTTTTCCAATTTATTTTCATGAATACCGTTGTTCTTGTGCATTACCTATTGTACATGTATAAGTAGGAATTATGTTATGGCCTGTGTAGCGCACAGACACTTCTAGGTTTTTAGGTACAGTTACGACCCTATAGGGGAAAGCCGTAACCTTTATGAGGATGTTTTAATGGATCTAATACTTTTTTTGATGTAAGACAAAAATGACCTGATCGACAGTATTACGAACAACACAGAAGATCAGA
>JAUZSV010425875.1:0-10515 GCA_034780495.1 Parotocinclus cesarpintoi | reverse complement strand
AGTCAACAAGGTGAACAGCAATGGACTGAGCACACAGCCCTGGGGGGCCCCAGTGCTCAGTGTGGTGGTGCTGGAGCAGTGTTCAGGCCCAGTAGGTTCAGCTTTCCGATCAGGTGCTGAGGGATGATTGTGTTGAATGCTGAACTAAAGTCTCTCTTCTCTGGAATCATTTCATTTTTTTTTCACAGTAAGGTTTTAAGTGGCATTTGTGTATGTACCTCTTTATTATAGTGCTTAATGCGGTTCTATTGGCCATATAAGGGATTGGAACTGGGAGTATGCAAATCCATTCCATAATTCCTTCCAACACATTGGCCCACATTATGTCAGTAATGCAAACTCTGTAAAACAGTGCATCATAGATCCATCCAAATATAATGCTTACAATAATTGGGGCATAGTTCAAAATGAGTGTAAAGAAAATAATAATATTTGAATATTTTAAGAATATTTTATATTTTGTTTATTTAATTTTTTATTTAAAAATAAGAAGCATTTGATTTTATGTCATTAAACAAAAAAGCAAATTAGAGTCAAAGAAAGTTGTTTGATTACACAAACTTAATAAGTAAAGTAAAGTAAGAAGTGACATATTTAATGGGGTAAACAGAAGCATGTCCAAATGGACGAGAGTGCCCTACATTGACTGTTCAGTAGTGTGTATGATTGCCCAAGACTGCCTAAACACACTGATAGCGATGGACCATGGACAGGATGCTAATTGTCTAGATTGATCTGGACCAGTCTTGCTCCACATCCCATGCATGACCAATGAGATTAAGGTCTGGAGAACATGAAGGCCAGTCCATGCGCTTGATTCCTGCCTCCTAAATCATGTTGTTGATGAGATGTGCACGGTGGGGCCTTGCATTATCATTCATGAAAAGAAAGTTGTTTCCTACTGCTCCAGTATAGGGTACCATTACAGGGTGCTGTATTCTGCATTAGTCTTTTTTGTATTGATCCAGTTTTTTGAAATCGATTCCACAATTTGCTAATCATGCCTCTGGATGTTCCAAGTGCTGCTGCAATTGTTGCCTGTGTTTGACCAATTTCAAGACACCCTATGGCTCTACACGCTTCGCATCGTGATGCAGAGGAATTGCTGGAACAATTGCTGTCAAATTCACCCGAATTCTTGAGGAGAACCTGTTGTGAACACAGAACAGTGACTTAAGGATTGTAAGGTAAATTTCATTGAGTTGCTAAGTAAGACTTCTTAGCTAAATCCAACAGAAAATCAGTGGATTCAGTTATAGAGAACAGTCCACTGGTGCTCACCGTGAATGTTTTTTTTTAAACTTAAAGAATAATATGAGGATGAAAGAGTAATAAGTAATATGAGTAATACGAATAAAACGAGAAGGAATTTGCAAATATTGCCCAATCTTGGTACACTGATAGACACAATATAAAAAACAAACTGATAGTTGTAGGTAAAGCACAAGGTGGCTCTATTTGAATGTTAGAATGCTAAATGAGGATATAAAGCTGAAATGTATTATAGCTACTGTAGGTCTAATATTAGTCAAAGATCTGTAGGTAATTTCCTTAATATTTAAGACATTAATTTATGTTTTATTGTAAGCTATTGTAACACAGCCAGAGGTTTTGGAATTAAAATGAACATTTTATAGATAGTAAAACAGAAGTAAAAATAGAAAGCAATGAAAGAGCCATTTGGTCTAAATGGAGAAATAACATTAGGTTAAAAACGTATTTGCGTGGAGTGTTGCACATTGCAATTTTACTGTCATTTCTCCTTTATTGTTTGAAGCTCGGACAGCCCTAAACAATCACCTTGGTTCTACTTTCATTGTCGGGTTTTGATCCGTCGACACATGTCGATTTTCTCATGTGATGTTCCTCTATGCTGTTCTTGATTTAGTAACTGATTATTTCTCAAAACGTGGGCTCTGTGGATTGACATGTAAATGCACAGCATCTGAATTAGCATCTAAAGAAGAAAAAGACTGATTAGCGTCAGGGTTTTGGTGAGAGTGTCTTCGTACAGCACTGAACGGTCCACCGCATAGCCGTGTGGGCTGAATAGGTGGTCCATTTGCAATTCTCATTTCACTGGACTATTCAGTTCAAGCTCTTTTCATCTCACCTGGACATCTAGAGCCATCCAGGAATCTGCACGCACTGGCTGGACATGGATTGTGTGGGCGAGGTCTTTTTACTTGGCACGTTTGGATTTATTGTAGTAACATAAATGAGGTATAGAATAAAGAAAGAACCAAGAAAACAGTGTTGTGCACAGGTTGAGCACCACTGGCAAATTAACAAAGGATCTTGATCCACTCTCAGATATCTTGCTCAAAGGCGAAACTGTTCAGCTAGATCTGCTTATTTATTCAGAACTTGTGTTCGCAACATCCTACGCTGAACATCATGTAGACTACTGTAACATTTTCATCTTTTTTCATGTTCATCTGTTCCTTTCGAGGTTTCTTGTTGATACAATACAGGCACTTTTTGCAACTGTCATGTCTAGTTGCTCATTTGACGTCAATGTGTTTTGTGGTAGCGTCTGTTGACAAAGGAGATATTTCAACAAAATTGAAGCTAGTGAAATAAAAAGTAGTAAATACAACTTTTATATAATGTGCTGTTCTGTGCAAAAGTATTAGGCCACTATTAGATTAGCTATACCATTGTTTCAGCAATGGTTTTATGAGCATGTATACTCATTTATCAGTTTCTTTTTTAGAATACAACCAGACATTTTATTTCATGCAGCATATACAACTAAATAAACAAACAAATACAGAAAAACAGCTTCTAAATACGGCAAGTATTTAGTGTGAGCTGGTGACAAGGTGGTGCAGACTAACCTGCTACAGAAACATAATCTATATTTTTAATGTAGTCACTCATCTGCCTTCACATACGTGAACATGAGTGAGATCCCATTCTTAATTGATGGGGTTTAATATGATGTTGGCCCACCCTTTACAGCTAGCTATCAAGGCATTCCACAAGGTTTGTAAGTGTGTTTAGTTGAATTTTTACCATTCTTTCAGAAGTGCATTTTTGAAGTCAGACACTGATATTGGAAGAGAAGGTCTTAAAGGTGTTCTATCAGGTGGAAGTCAGACTAGTCAAGTCCTTCCACACCAAACTCACTCATCCATGACTTCATGGACCTTGCTTTGTGCACTGGTGTTCCCATAAAGTTGATAAGCATGACATTTTCCAAAATCTCTTGGTATTTTTAAACATTAAGAGTTCCGTTACAGTTACCGTTTTCCTGGCAACCACCAAACCAGACTCATCCATCGGATTGCTAGATGAAGGAACATATATAATCACTCCAGAGAACACATGTCCACTGCCCTAGAGTCCAGTGGTGGCATGCTTTACACCACTGCTCGGCCACGAAAACCCATTCCATGAAGCTCTCTATGAACAGTTATTGAGCTGAAAGTTGGCTTGCAGAAAGTTGGTGACCTAAACCCATTTTACTTGGCTTACCACTTTATGGCTAAGTTGATGTCATTCCCAATCGCTTTCAAGCACTTTTACCACTGACAGTTGACTGTGGATTATTTAGTACTGGGGAAATTTCACAACTGAACCTATCACAGTACCAATCTGGATTTCACTGAGCTCCTGAGAGCGACCCATTCTTTCACAAATATTTGCCTGCCTGTGTGCTTGATTTGATACAACTCAATAGAAGTGATTGGAACACCTGACTTGGATGGGTGAGTGAATACTTCTGTATACAGTGTATATTTGCACGCTGTAAAGGTGACATAGCAATTGCTTGGCCATAATGAATAATCTGTGATGTCCTTTTGTCAAAATGACGAAAGGAATAGACACTGGTCTAGCAGCACTTTTTAGATTGATTGGTTTTGAGTTTTAAATGATCATGGAACCACCCCTAGACAGGATTGCCGGTCACCTCTAGACAGAATCACAGAGGACAGACACTCACACTTAAGAGATGCATACCTTTAGAATGAAGGATTAAACCACTTTGGTTACTGAGCCAAATAGCCGCCTTTGCGTTACACTGCTGCACAGCATTTCTAGTATTTTAGGTACTGCATGCTTTTCTTTAACATGTGCAACACTAAACCTTTTAACCATGATGTTCATACTTTTAAATTAACCTATTTTGCAGAGCATGTTGACTGGCTTGATGTATCACCGGCCTGAGGACCCATTGCTCTTCCTAGAAAACTGCCTGCAAAAAACTCGAGAGCTGGGGGGTCTAGAATGTGTGGCCTGGGACACCTTCATTGTACCTGATCGGAAACCATTACCACCTATTACCTCTGCCCAAGGGAAGAAAGCCTCCTGCAAACTGGGTAGGGCTGCTAATATAATATGATGGTGTAGTTATACAAAGTACAGCATTGCAAAATGGGTTGAGTTCCATAGCAGCACTTAACTGAAGGAGAGATTTCTGAACATTGATGCTGAACTTTATCTGGTATAAATAAAGAAAGTGCAAGATGGAATTCTACACCAGCAAGTATGAAGAGAAAGCCCAGTTATTGGAAAGAACTGCCTTTCGCTAAAACCAGTTATCTATATTAATAAAGCATATTTACCTTTTATATTTGCCCTCAATTTCTCCTTAACTGGTAATGCAAAATTCAACTGTCGATATTGCTAGCTGTTGCACACCTACCCCTTTGCTAAGGAAAAAGTGCTGTAAGCCAGCAATTCCCTTTGTATGCCACAAGGTAGGGGTGTAATGATACATTGTGACATGATGCATTGTCCAAAATTCCACAACGTGCATCGTGGATATCTCTCATACTGTCTGTCTATAACATTGAATCCAATTGCATTTTTTAAACACCAGAAGGTGCAATCAGTCACTTAATCCATCATATTAATTGTTTCATATACGCAGGTGTGCAGGTGAGCAAAAACCTTACGTGCGTACCCAGAAGAAAACTTATTGCTCAAATGTTGATCTTTGATGTCTCAGGAGACTTTTTTGTAATTCTCACTTTTGTTTAATTTAAAGATTAACTTTGTCACAAATGTTTTTCCTAAAAATTGCTTAGGAGAAATGGCAGTAGACAACAATGAGACATGAGATATTTCTAAGTTCTAAGTCTAAAGGAGATAAAAGAGAGAATTAGTTTTCAGACACATACAGAATCTGAGAAGATCTCCTTCTTGTCTTGATTTAATCTCTTTAGAAACTCCATATTTTTTCTTTTAGGATAAACAGAAATTAAGCAATGGAAAAGCCAAATCATTCAGAACTTAAAGACGAATTCTTTCAGAAATTAAAGACTACCCCTTGTTAAAGACATTCAGTTCAGTAAACACAATAATCTGTAATATAAATAATCTCTAAGTTCTACCTTTTAGTCTTGAACAGAAATAATTGTGCAGAGTAATAAGAAAATCTGATTTTCTTTCTGGTGCTGAAACTTGAACAATTGAATCAGACACCTGATTAAAAAAAGAGCAACTGAAGACCTAGCAAATATTTTATAATGCAATATTATGTAGTGTGGAACTGCAATCATTATTCAACAGATAAATGGGTTTTACTCTGACAACAGTAGTTAACTAATATTAGAACTAATATTCCTAGCAAAATAGCTAAAACTGAAAAGGCTTAGTGTTTGGATGAGAAATGGTTGAGCTCATACCTAGATTCATCTTTAGTAAATGTGTGTTATTTTGGCAAATCTGACCATAATATGAGACTTTACTGATATCTGTACTAAAACTCAAGAGGAGATAAATGTGAGATTATTGAGGCCTTTATATCAGGATACACATTTGAGCAGCAGGAGACTTATACTAAAGTCTCCTGTGTCTTTCCATCTGAACACATTGTTGTCTAGGAGAAACTACAGATATATTTAGGAGATATCCTTTTGATTTTTGTTTCCTCTGGGGTAGACCCTCACAGTACTGACACAGGCATGGTGTGTGTAATGCTGATCAGCACAATTTAGCAGTGTCCGGTTGTGATTGGGTTAGATTAGATATTGAACCCTAGATCTGTAAACCTGGAGTGTGTGTATATATTAAAAATGTGATATAAAGTGGCCAGTAAGTGTATAAAGTGTTTAAAACCCAAGCACTGCACCTGACACCCTTTTACTAGCCCCTACACAGAGTCACCATCAGAAGTAAGCAATAAGGGGGGAACTCTCTTGTTGATCTGTTAGTATGAAACATGAAGAAATCTAGTATATAGAATATAAAGAAAATAGCTAAAACCTGCATAAAAAGGTGAATTATATCAAACATCGGCATTTTTCTTTTAATACCTACAATGTTCATTTAGGTAGAAAGTAATTGTTTCCTCTAACAAAGCCACTGGCCCTTGAATACCCACTTTAAATGGTCTACAATTGCCACTATACTGATTATATATTATATTTTGTGACCTACTACTTTCTTCAGATAGTGGTCCTGGTCCTGGTCCTGGTCCTTACCAACGCTATGATCGACTACCTCCCATTCAGGCTCAGTTCTCCATTGACAGTGATTCAGACATGACTGAGTCCTCTGGGCTCATACAAGAGTATGACGTGTTTGACCCGTTAAAACCACGACCCCACATCATTTTCATTATAGGTGAGCTGGCACTGACATTTCTAATACCATTGCAATTAGTTCTGTAGTTCAGAATTGCAAAATATTGCTTCTAAAAATACTTTCAGCATCATTTTTAAAAAAGTTGATTTATATGTTTACTCTTTTCTCTGCAGGTGGTCCAGGCAGTGGAAAGGGCACTCAGACAACTAAGATTGCAGCTCATTATGACTTTGAGTGTGTGTCTGTGGGGGAGATTCTAAGAAACCAGTTGCTGCAGCATGCTCCCAGCGACAGAAAATGGGAACTAATTGCACAGATCATAGCCAATGGAGAACTGGCACCTCAGGTATGATGCTGTACACAGCAAATGGGCTGAGAAATGCAGGTAATAAATAATCAGGATAGTCTAGCCAGATTGCATAATATCATATTTGATGTGACTAGCAACATTAACTTCAATCAGGTTCGTCACATGCTTCGGTGAACCCATTAGCTTCAGGTAATAGACTACATTATTATGGCTATCAGTGGATTAGTGTAATGTTGATGCATGTAAAAAAACATCACCTCCATGGCTCACAGTGACAGTTTCAATATCCCGCTGAGGTAATTATCTCATCTTTTATCTGCTGCTGTGGGATATGGTTAATCATTCTGAGTGAGCACTGAACAGCACATTAAATCATATTTCCACTGTTTGGTTTTTCTTTTTTTTGTGGATTTTTACAATACAAACAAATTTCTTTGCTGGTAATGATATGTGGAATGCAAAAATGGGGCAGTGTTCGTTGTCGTATTGGATTAGTCGTTCTTTTTAATTACACCATTTAATGAAATTGCATTTTTTAACACCAGAAGACACATACCCTGTTCTCAGTAATATTCCTAATTTCTTTTTTAAATCCTGTGTACAAGTTTAGATTGTATACAAGTAAAGTACATGCTATTTTTAATTTCTATTCTTTAAAAAAGGAATGTTTTTACCTGATAGTTTAAGATATGGTGAAGCTATAATATTTATATATAATATAACTTTTTCTTGTAGTGTTGTAGTCAGGACCACTAGAACCAAGTCTGAGTCAAAACTAAGACCAGGACACATATTGAGTCTAACTCAAGACTGTTATTAGTTTATTACAAAGACCAAGAGTGGAAGAGACTAAGACCAAATTAAGATTTATTTTTCATTAGAATAAAATAAAATAAAATAAATAAAAAAATAGATTTGTTTAAACTGTTTACTTTTGTAAATTTACTGTATTTTGTAATAGTGTTATTATAAATATAATATAATATAATATAATATAATATAATATAATATAATATAATATATTAGATATATATGTAGATATATCATTATTAATATATATTAAATATAATGTAAATTATTAATAATTGCACATTTTGGAAGCACAATGAATATGATTCTGTTTCTTCTTTAAAATTTAATCATAATCCCCACATACAGTTAACTGAATGTAACCAACAACATTCATTTTAACCATTTTTATTATTAATTGTGAAACTATACCAATAATAATTCTGATTTTGTGGACATGCTAAAACTAGTTTTTTAAAGACTTGTTTACACTTTAGAAATTGAAGGGAAATGTCTTTGAACAAATGTAAAATCAATGATCATAAGAAATTCTAATGAACTCGGTATCTCGAATTGAATCGAATCATGAGCGAAGTGCATCATTAAACCCCAAGCTGATAATATATTACTGCAGAATTCATGTTGATACCTATGCACTAAACACCTTGGCCTTACTGACATGTAAATCTCCAGGAGACGACCATTGAAGAGCTAAAGCATCAGTTCATCAAGAAGCAAGACGCCAAAGGCTTTATTGTGGATGGTTTCCCACGGGATATATCTCAGGCCTTCACCTTTGAGGAACAAGTGAGCAATTCATTATGAAAGGCTATAAGACGATATCTCATTACACACTGCAATAAGAGTTGTGGCTTAATGCTGTTATCTGCAGAGACTTTCTTATTTAATCACTATATATAGTGTTACTTTGTTCCTCAGGAGGCATTTAGAATATAATATGTTTGACTTATTCAGGTTACATAGTGCTTTTTTCTCTTCCTTTTACAGTTCACATAGCACAGTAGATGCAGTGATACCATGTATTTAGTGTTATTAAAGTTTCTAGTTCTTAAAATGTCTTTTTAGATTTTGTTTTTTTTTTGTAGAATTGATATAGTTAGTATGCCGTTGCCTGTTACTACAAAGTTTACTTTTCTGAAAGAGTGCAACCCATTCTACATCCACCCAGAAAGAGTGAAGGCTGTATAGATTTTGAAACATGGCTGTACTGAAATTGAGACATAAACCCAGTTAGTTCAGATCAGGGCACCAAACAAGTCAACCAAGTTACAGACACCAAACCACACCTTTATGAATTGTGTTTTAGGAAGGTGGGGAAGAAATTTGATGCACTGTGTGAAAGATAATCCTTTATTAGTCCCACAATCAGAAAATTCATCGTGTTACAGCAGCAAGGGATAGGAAGGCACTCGGTACAAAAAAATAGGTAAATACACAGTACAGTATATACAATATAGCTAATAAAAATCAAGAACTTTTAAGATTGTATTTATAAATAGTTGAATGTTGCTTCTTAATTGCACAGGGGTAATGGAAAACTATTGCACAATATATCACACTGAAGAAAATTATATTTTCTGTAAGTGTGTAGTGTTTAAGTGTGTGTGTGTGTGTGTGTGTGTGTGTGTGTATAAATTAAAATGACCAGCTTCTCTCAGTTCAGTGAATTGCCCCATCTCAAAGTCTTTTAACTGGGCAAAATGTCTTTGAGTGCATCATAGAAGCATGCCTAGCAGAAAACCTATGAGAGTGATATATTGAGAGTTTCTGAGATGTTCAGTACAACCCATCCACTATCTATGGAGATTCTATTCCTGTATGCTTCATGTTATGAATCTCTTGGGAGAGACTGTAGCTAAAATTACAATAGAAGTAATCAGAAGGGTTGTCCAAATGCAGTTCTGTATTAGGCAGTTATGTAAATGATGACAGGTGTGGTTTGATTAGACACTGGGTATGATCACAAAAATGCATAAAAGCGCTTCCCCTGCTGGCCTCTCTATTATATGCAACCTTTTCGATGCAACTGGGTTGTGTACCTATTGTTGACTGCTAGGCATGCTTCTATGATGTACTCAAAGACATTTTGCCCAGTTAACAGGCTTTGAGATGGAGTGAGTCACTGAACTGAGAGAAGCTGGTCGTTTTAATTTGTTGACTGCTGTTCTGACCTAGCTATTAGAAGGTGTTGGGTCAGACTGACTGACCCTATAGAGCTGATTATTACATTCTCAGACAAACATAAGCAGCTACCACAGGTTTGTTGTCTGAAATTTGACACAGGTGGCACCTTCACAACTTGCCCCTGTCTCCGCCCAGACTATTGTCAGATAGTGCCACCTTTTTGTCACAGTGTTTATTATGTGTCCGGCCATTGACAGCCAGGCACCGTAACATTGTTTGCAATGTTGTCATGAATGAGAAACCTGGACTGCTACAGGTAGGACTGTGGCATTTTAAGTCATGAATCCAGCTTCTATCTGGGTTGCGATTACAGATTGTAAATACTCATGTTGAGCTCTTCAATCGTGCCTTTGTAGTGGAGTGACACACTGCCCCAACTGCTGGCGTACTGAACCTTTATCTACAGGCCCAGCTACAATATCCCAGCTAGAGCCCTCCTAACACGGTCAGTCCTTTCAATTGTACAGTTTTCCCCAATAAATGTAGCCTTTTACTCAAATATTTTAATCACTTACATATATAATGGACATCAGGAGACGATGTGCCGCCACTTACCTCCCACTAAGGACTTTATAATCTATTCTGTTTTATAATTTAGTTCATTTTTAATTTTTCTATTACTAATTTAACTGTTATTAATTTGTTAATTTAATACTGTAGTTTGATATACTTTG
>JAUZSV010425864.1:0-10517 GCA_034780495.1 Parotocinclus cesarpintoi | reverse complement strand
ATTAGGAATATCCATTTTGAAGGGTTGCAGCCAAGAAATCACTCTTTCAGGAAATAAAGAGACCAATAAATAATGATATAGGGTCAATTTATTTATTTAGTTAATTTGACATCACTTTTAGCATCAATAGCCATTTCGGCAACACCTAAGGTTACATCTATATATAACATAAACTCAACAACTTTGATCAAACAACTTTTGACATTTAATTTGCTTTCTGAGGATCTTGTTTAATGAAATAAAATCATGTACAAATGTACATGCTTCTGTCTAACTATAAATATACAAGATTGTATAAAATATATATACGCTACTAAGATTGTAATATACACTATAAGGCCACAAGTATGTGGACATCCCTTGTGAATAGTGATCCCTTTATAAATTGATATACATGAGAAATGTACTTTTTTATGTACTACTACTAAATGTACATTTTTATATACTATACAGGCTTTTCAAGATTGAAGTTTTACACTCAAAATCCTTGCTTTCCATTCATTTTAAAGCAGCATACAGCAGGTGTAGTATGTATTTAGGATTCTAGGCACAGTAACTCCGGTGTTATCAGTTTTGAGTTGTTAAGCATGGGATTTCAAATCCTAAGGATTTTGGCATGTACTGTATTCAAGTTATTTGGGTGAGAAAGACATACAGGTCTGCAAAATTATCCTTCATGCAAAACCTTGATGAGGTAACATGCTGACAGGCTACATTTTGACCATCCTAATGCATATTCTGTTTTAATAGTCATTTAATACTCCGTAACAATACAACTTCTATTTTTATAAGGCATTGTATTGTATGTGGTTGTCTGACCTTTGATTTTGTGAAGCCCACAAGCCATACTGTGACAAGCATAAGACAGCAAGTGTAGTATTAAATGATGACACTTAGTATTAGTAACACTAGTTCACAGAAATGCGATGTGAGCTGCTGGGTGTTTCCTTTGGCCCAAGGTGAGAGATATACTCAAGATCCTATTAACTAACTCGTTAGGGGACCGTATAATCCCAATATTTCTGCTAGAAAGATAAATATATTGTACAGCACAGTGTTCTCAAATTTCTACATCCATTTAGAGTTTCATGTTGGCAAGGCAAATTAGTCTTCTTTTAATATAACTTCTTGATAGAAGTTAGTGTGCATTTACTCTAACTTCTTATGTGTCTCTAATTACTCGAGTATTTAGATAAGTCAGACCTCCATGATCTGCTCAATGCCACTTATGTCATCCTTGTCAATGTCACCATCAAGCATCTTAAATGCATCTGTCACCCTCTGAAATAGTTAGCGCTATGTTTCTTTTTAAATACATGCAAGAGTCAGCGCACAACTGAGAACTAAACGATAAGTTGTGCGGCTGAGCCCATGAGGTCAGCAGCCTAATTCGGCCTAGCCATGTCAGTGAGAGAGAAATAACAGCAAAGAAACAGCCTTACCCATGGCAACATAAAACACGGAACAGAGCTGTGCTTGTTTAGGCTTTTCCCCTAACTTAATTATACAATGTTATATAGTGGAAAACAATAGACCTACATCAAAGGTAGTCGGCCATTGTATGGTTACCCAGATGAAAAACTAATCAATGAAATAATTTGAGTTTCTATTTATTCCTGATCATTTTGAGATGCTGTGTATTTTAGGTTTCTACACAATGCTGACACAAGTAAAGGGTCCTATATAATTGTGTGTGTGTGTTTTGTTTAGTAGTGGTGGTCAGGTTGGTATATCATTCTTATTGACCTTCTTAGTGACTTAGTGATTCAGTAGTATTGACGGACCTCAGTATAAAGGAAATACCGATATGCAGTACCATATTCTATATACGGTATTTAGTACCATAGCCCCACCGAGTCCAATGTGTCTGTCTGAGATAACATTAATTATTAACTTCTTGTTAACGAATATCAACAATCCATTCAAACAGAATAAATCAGTCCTTGTTCTACACACCTGAATCAAATCTGCACTCAGACTGGCTAACAGATAAAAATAAGTTACTGCTCTTCTCATTCCAGTTTCCAATCAATGATCACGTTTTATTTTGAATAGTGTGAAGTTAAGACTGTGTGTATTTTTGCAGAATGAATGGATTGCCGTAGTTCGACCCAAAAAATAATGTAATAATAATAAATAATATTTTAGGTTATACATAATGAAATTAGTTATATAAACAAGCTATATTTGCAACGTAGCTAATAAAATGCATAGTTCTTAAATAAATAATTTCTCAGTTTATTCTTTTATGATGAAATCATAATGAAATCTTAATTTGGTCTCACTCATTCCCAGCCTTCGTCTTATTGTCTAAACATATTAAGTTTTAAAATTGCCACAGTAAATCGTCTTCAAATGTGTCCCTGGTTATCTCGATTAAGTAAGTGTATAGTCTTGGAAACCATTAAAACCATTATAGCCATATGAGACTGTTCCAATGAAGCCATTATGACAATTTCCAATAGAAAAAGGAACAATCCAGTTAAGCACTAGACAAGGTATGGATACTGTACAATCCACCAACTGATTTTCAATGAAAGAAATAAGATATCACCAGTAAAGTTGTTGAAAGACTCCTTTTTTTGGTATGACCATCTTGGAATGCTGTAAAACTTTAAACATCTAATTCACATAAAACATCTAATTTGCATTTTTTACGCTTGCTGAGACATATTTTAGCTGGTTATGATCTAAATATAAGTATTGTATTGTAAAGTATTTATCCACCTCAGCATCACTCTACTGGTCTTCATCAAAAGAACCCAGTCCCACCAGAGTGCAGTAACTCCCTCCATCATTTAGTCATTAGGAGACGATGTGCCTCCAAGAGCCTCCCACCGAGTTTTAATATATTTTTAAGTATTTACTTAATGGGTGACTGGATGGGTCCCATTTTGAGTTTTGGTCCTCCCAAGGTTTCTTTCTTCTACTTTCAGGGAGTTTTTCCTTTCTTATGTCGCCCTTAGGCTTGCTCAATTTGGGATTGGCCTTTTATGATAATATAAGATTGTAGAGCTGCTTTGAGACAATAAGTCACTGTAAAAAGTGCTATATAAATCAATTTGAATTAAATTAAATTAAATTAAATTAAATTAAATTAAATTAAATTAAATTAAATTAAATTAAATTAAATTAAATTAAATTGAATTGAATTGAATTGAATTGAATTGAACTGAATTGAAGTATTGCAGTATATTTCTATGTTTCCAAATGAATTCAACACTTTAATCTACCTTAAATTTAAGAGACTGTTTAGTAACAATAAGCTGCTTTAAACGTAAAATACATTTACTGCTGTACATATGGCAGCCAAAGTTTATTTAGACATAACATAACATCAAGCTTATCATAGCATATTAAACTGCTTTAAATATACAAATTCAGTTTTTTAAAAACATATAATCATAAGGGTATACTATTAAAATTATAAGCACTATAAGGCGGAAAGCATGGAGCTATCTCTTCTAATTGGTGATCTCGTTCTGTGCTGCAGTGCATTAAAAGTGCATAAAGGAAAGGTTCAGAAAACTTGGCCAATTCAATCAGATGAACTGGAATGCCAGTGTCGCACAGTCATGTTCCAAAATCTAGCTTAAAGAAGCATGAATGCTGCTGGAGCCGAATAGGGGTGCAGATTAGAAAAAAACATTGTTTTAAATTACTATACAATTATGGATACTTTTTTGGACTATTATGTGGTGCAGGTTAGTGTAGCTAATACTTACACAGTACAGTGTAATTATGTCTGCCGCATCTACAGTGGTTCTCGAACATTTATGAACCCTTCTTTTTCCCTTATATTCCTGCATAAATATGGACAACATCAGACTGCAACATAATGTTGTCCTAAATGTAAATAAAGAGTACTAAATTAAACTAAAAGTTTTACACTTGGTCATATATTCGTTGAGTAAAATGATCCAATATTGACATTTGTGAGTGGCAAAAATATGTGAACCTCTGCTGTATCAGATGTGACCAACTTGTGCAGCAATAACTGTAATTAAATGTTTTCATTAACATTTGATCAGTCCTGCACATCGGCTTGGAGAAATTTGAGCTCATTCCTTTGTACAGAACTTTGGGATGTTAATGGGTTCCCTCACATGAACTGCTCACTTCTGTATCTTCCACAGAATTTTTATTGGATTGAGGTCAGAACTTTGGTTGGTATGGTACATGTAGGTTGAATCCTTGAATATGGGCTCTTAGTTAAGTGTTAGGTTACTGTAAGTGTTAGAAATTGTATTACTTTTCTTGCTTTATCTTTGTTAAATATTTTAACTAATGTGTTTGACATTGAGAGTCTTCATTTATATGGTAGGTACCTGGGGCATTTAGTGAGTAAGTGTTTTATAGTGCTCGTTCTTTGGCAGGTTTAACATCGTGGAGGTTCTTCACCCTCTGTTAGAATCTCTGTTAGAATCTGTCAGAACTTTGACTTGACTTGGCCATCCAAAACTGGATCTTTATTCTTCTTTAACCATTCTTTTTTAAACGCCTTGTGTGGTTAGGGTCATTATTATGCTGAGTGACTCTTATTTTCTTGAGATTCAGTTGGCATGCTCCTTTAGAATTTGCTATCATAAAAATCCCTCCATCAATCATATCAAACTATCCTGGCCCAGATGCACCAAACAGGCACAAATCATAACACAACCACCACCATGTTTCACAGATGACATGAGGCTATTCTGCACAACACTTATTTGCTTTCATCTGTAAGAATGGTCTTGAATTTCTTCCATTTTTAAACAATGTGTAGATTGGTGGAATCCAAACTCTTCAAAGATGGTTTTGTAACCTTTTCCAGTCCTTTTTCCTTTTTTACGCACAAAGTTCTCAGAAATCTCAGTTGTTCATGCTATTACACACTTCCACAATCATGTGTTGTGAATATCAGATATCACTAGACCCTATTCTTTAAATACAGTTGGTTGCATTGATTGGGTTAATAACACCCCCGTCAAATGGTTTAGAATGGTCTAGAATCACTACGTTCATAAAAAAATGACCAAGCATAATATTTTTCCCTCATTTCTTTAGTGGTCTCTTATAAAGCAATACTCTTTTTAATAAGGTGTGTTCTTTGTTGAGCATTAATTAGATTCAGTAACATAACAGGATTGTGTGCTTTAAATCACACTATACAAAAATGTACAATATTTAAATAAATTCTATACTAATACAAATGTTTTGGGATTTAGTCTATGGATACCCAAACACTGTAACACTGAGCTGCTTTAAACATTATATTAAGCTTACCACATAATTTGCTAAGCCAAACATACAATATGTGTGGTACATAAAAATGCTTTAAGTGTAAAGACTATAATACAACATTAAATTGCTTTAAATACAACATGATGAGGTGCTAAAATATAATGAGTAACATATCAGGCTGCTTTAAGTATATCAATAACTACAAATATGAGCCACTTAACGTCCATCCCTTTAGGGCTGAAGAATTAAAAATGAAATACAATTATAAAAAAAAAAATTAAAAAAAATAAAAATATATATATATATTTATATTTATATTTATATGTTCTGCATATAAGCATGAGCCAAGGCTTATTATTAAGCTTATTATTAAGTTTATATCGGAATTTCACACCTGAAGGCAACTATGTTTAACACTTATACAAGCAGTATGAACTTAAATTACGGTCCTCAAAAGGTGACAAGTAACTTCCTCTCTTGATTCACAATGGTTTTCCTTCGAAGTCAGTTTATACTAACCTTTACGTTCTCTTTCTTGCTTTGTATATCAGAGTCAGACTGTTGTATTTAGATATTTGCATCTTCCTACTTGTCTTTTGACCCTTTTATTTTTCTTTATGTTCTTCCTCCTCTTGCATTTCTATTACACATTTCTTTCTCCAGTATCTCTGTAGATTGAGTTTTTATGAGTGTGTATGCATTTCGCTACTAGAACGTTGTGAGCGTCTGTATGTAGGTGGGCGTGTGTTGAATATGCAGCGAGGCAGAGTTCATTGCACAGTGTGTGCATGCGTGTTTTTGTTTGTGTGCGTGTATGTGTGGGGTGTGTTTTGGGGCAGGCTGTTGATTAATTGTGTTAACAGTGCCCACTGATTCAGTAGGATCCTCAGCAGTGGCAGTGCAGCAGCCAGCCAGGCACCACTTGGCATTCAAAGAGCCACCTATGAGGTGCACACACATCTGTCTCTTCCATACAGGGCCATGTACACCAACACAAACGTGCTCTCCCATGCTCTTTTCACATCCTGTGTTCAGCTTTTCTCTACATTTATTTAAAGTCAGAGTCAAATGTCTGGTCCATTACCAAGAAATGGTTTATTGAAGGGCTGCACCGTGGCTCGCTGGGTAGCAATGGTAGCAGCGAGAAGGTCCTGGGTTCGGTATCAGGTGGACCGGTCTGGGTCCTTACTATGTGGAGTCTGCATGTCCTTCCCATGTCTGTGTGGGTTTACTCTGGGTACTCTGGTTTCCTTCCACAGTCCAAAGACTATAGGTTAACTGGTGTCACTGTGTGAGACTGTGAGTAATGGTGAGTAAGTGATGGATTGGTGCCCTGTCTAAGGTTGTTCCTGCCTTGCAGTTAAATAAAATACTCAAGTGAGAGGTGAAGCATTTAGCTAACCACAGCAAAAACGTTTTCAGGCACATGGAACAACAATTTTTTGTATTATAAATGTTGCTAAATTGCTCGTAACTTGGCATGTCAGTAATGTAGTGTATTATGACACTGGTTGTGCCATTTTTGCATCATCCTTACACCAGTCATAGGTCTATTATTCAGAATTTGTTTTTCAAGAATTGCCTAAATAAAAATACATGGACATGCGTTACAGAAATATACAAGTGTATAAATATACAAAATATTTAAGTACAGTGGTGAAGTCGTTACCACCTCATAAAAATTAGGGGGTGCTTCAAAATGAAATATCCCATATTAAAATGGCTCCTAATTTTTGTGAGCATTGTAATAGCTAGCTTTTGGTTCCTGAATGACATGAGCTGACATGGGAAACCAACCAGGTTCTTGTCCAGTCCACTGCTGTGTTCACTTCACTGGCTCCCTGTAGCTGCTGAATCAGATTCAAAACTCTGATACTTGAACAGCACCATTTTACCTAAAGACCCTAATCAAACTGCGCCCTGTAGCTCGGTACCTATGTGTATGAAGGTACACCTCTCTACTTAAGTAAAAACTAAAAATGCAACAACAAACAAACACAAAAAAAACCCTTTGATGCTGTGTTTTGTTCTTAGCCTATATCAGATCTGGTTAAATTGTTTTTTGGGGCTATTGCTTATTTTCACTAGCATGAGATTAGAGACTAGAAATAATACAAAGCACTTTGTAAGTCGCTCCAGACAAGGTTATCTGCTAAATGGTGTATATCTAAATGTAAAATTAAATGAAGTGATGTGTAAGAAGCCATTTCCGCTACTCTGTACAGACAATTAACACAGAAGTTGATGTGTGGTGACATAGGATATTTAAATAACTTATATTGTAGCAGAAAATTCGATAGTGAGATTTGATTGTAGTCCCTGTTGGAATTTGAATGCTTGATCGAGTGCAATGGTAGAAGTGTGTGTATGGTGGAGATTCAGAGCATTACATTTAGCATAGTACATACATTTAAACTGATTCTCAAATAGATGAGGCAGCTCCTGTGACTTGGGTTTGAACCCAGGCCTGAACTTTCAGTATAAAGGATCCCTTTATCCTGCCATAAATGGGCTCTGTGATGGACCGAAGTCCCAGACAGGGAAGCACTTTTGCTTGCACCTAGACGAAAATGGGCTCTGAACCTCGCGATCCTGACCAGGATAAGATTAGAAAATTGCTCAGCACGGTCTCATATACCTGGATGGCAGTTTATGCTTACGTTTGCTCCATGCAGTCTCCCTAGTTGCCCCCAACCGCGGAAAGCAGGCAGGGTTACAGTGTGACAAAAGAATAGTAATACATATACTAGCTCAGCATAAAATGAAACAACATCTAATGAAACAGCCTGGCAAAGGCAAAGATTTAACTTTACAATTCCCCTGTGCTCAAAGTAATGTCCATTAAGAAAAAACCTACTGAGTTTGGCGCGAATCATAACTGCATTGCACGCAATCCCAATCTTCACCTGTGAAATGAGTTTGATTTCATGTTGAGTCAGATCTTACGACTGTTCGTTATTGCCTGACGATACTTGTGCTCTTGGATCTGCATGGAACTCAGTAGGAAGCTTGTCCAAAATTTAGTGAGAAAACCTTCAAAGAGTGGATATCT
This sequence comes from Parotocinclus cesarpintoi, assembly GCA_034780495.1. Taxonomy (NCBI): domain Eukaryota; kingdom Metazoa; phylum Chordata; class Actinopteri; order Siluriformes; family Loricariidae; genus Parotocinclus; species Parotocinclus cesarpintoi. The sequence continues at coordinate 2,242 of JAUZSV010425864.1, read as the reverse complement.
TTAGAGCACCATGTAAAGAAAGAACAATAAGAGATATTATGCCTGGTTCAAAGTAAACTTTTTCCAATTTGTCCAGTCAGGAAACTGGCCTGAAGGTTTACTGGCCCAAACCAAATTTCTACTGTTCTGAACAAATATTTGTATTATAAATGTTATTCACATTTAAATACACTCACATGCTAATGTACAAGCTGTAGTTATGGTTACTTATTTGTTAATAAACAGTTGATAAGATACTGGACTATAGACAATGGACCGGAAGGTTCAGGTCCACCTCTTTCAAGCTGCCACTGTTGGGTCCTTGAGCAAAGTTCTTTACCCACAATTGCTTGGACTGTAAGAATGTATAATTTTTTTGCAAACCCTATCAGTGCAGTACTGATTAACCAAAAGCCAATCCATTTTTTTATGTGAGAAGTTTTGTGACAAACTGAAATTGAAACTGAGCTTTACAGTTGTATTCATGTCTAGTGGTCCAGATTCTAGCAACTTTTTTCCACTGTTTCACACAATGTGATAAGGTGAGAGACTTTTCATGATTTTTAAGTGACTGCTTTCTGAGGAAATTGTAGTGCAGACTAAATATGGACCCATTTGTGTCTGGATGGTTTATTTCATGTTTGTGCTTTACCATCTTTTTCCTGCATGCCTCGCTTTGAAATTGACATTGTTTGTCAACAGGTAATTTGTTTTGACTGGATGGAATGAATAAGGCCATTGCTTGCATGATGGGGGGTGAAATATTCTAGTCAATTGACTGTGGCTTCATTCACATTGCTCCCCTCCCTAAACCATGACTTGTCCCAACCGGAACTCTTTATTTATTTTGCTGCGTTCTCAACGTCGCGTTTGATTTGCCCAGTGAATTCCAGCAATCGTCATTTTTGAACCCTGTCATGTTTGACCATGTGTTTTAAGCTGACTCAAAATTTAGTTTGTGTATTTGTTTTCTTGAATAATGTCTTTTCCTCAAGGAATGACCTTTCACTTAGGTAAAATTCCAATATTACTCCGTTAGAAAACTCCCGGCCATTGATAACTCATTTGATGATGAAGGTTGAAGTTTAAACTCTAGGCTATACTCTGTGCTCCTCACCCAAGCTCTGGCTCTAATCAAGATTCCCCTTACAGCTCTTGGCCTTGTGGACTCAGAGCACCATAATGGATTGTTAGTGGGCTGTTTTGAAAGTACCCTTTGAAAAGTGTTCAGGGACAGAAATACATTTTTGTACAGGGGCTGGGAAAGTTAATGCAGAAGTTTGCCTATGAAGTTAATTACTTTCCATAATAGTCTATCTTGGATGTGGAGACTAAGAGGAAAGCAATGTGATTATAAATGAATACATCTGCTGTCTGAGAGAGAGATTGGATCGAGTGTGAGTCATCTTTTATATATCTGCATATCAGAAATGGGATTACCAAGCTGGTCTGTTGGGAAAACAGTATTTATATAATTTGCTGATTATGTTGGAGTCTTTTTCCCCAATCTGCAACTTAAATAGGGGACCCCCCTTCACCTTTGACTCAGCGATTCAGTTTTTCTGCTTATTTTAACCATCACAACACCAGCTTCATGCATGATTTCATACACTCATACCTGTAAGCAAACACTTTGTCGTGACAACTCTTCTGTTGTGTATAGATTAGTTACCATCAAGGGTTTGTTCCCAAGAAATGTGAAAATGGGCTATTTGTAATTACAATTATCCAGTCCCTTAATCGCTAGATTATATAGCTGTTGTCCAAAAGAATGGCTTTGTTTGCCAGTATAATGGCTGTTTTGTTGGTGCACAGGCTTGTTCCTCTCTTCCACTCACTGTGTGTATACTTACATATTCTGTGTCTATGGAGGATACTCCGTTATCATGACTTCCCATTACAGCATTTAGAAGATGCCCTTATCCAGATGATTTACAACTCATACAAGGTACAGTCTATGCAACTGAGTGTTAAGGACCTTGCTGAAGAGTCCAATAGTGATAGAATTGGTAGTGTCACCATGACTCATAAGATTATTATTATTATTATTATTATTATTATTATTATTAATCTTAAAGCCCCAACTGGTCGAGAGCTGCATTGATAATTGACTTTCTTCCATCTTCCTACTGCATCTCTTGTGCTCAGCCACAGTGATCTTTGGGTTCTTCTTTACCTCTCTTACCAAGGCTCTTCTCCCATGATTGCTCATTTTGGCTGGATGTCCTGGTCTAGGAAGAGTTCTGGTCATCCCAAACTTCTT
>JAUZSV010425853.1:0-10517 GCA_034780495.1 Parotocinclus cesarpintoi | reverse complement strand
CACACACACACACACACACACACACACACACACACACACACACACACACACACACACACACACACACACAATATGTAGAACCAAACTATTAATGTAATGTAGGCACAGCCAAAAAATATTCAGTAGAATAATTTCAATAAAAGAAATATTAAAACATAAAACAAAGTATGACATCAATTTTATTTATGGCACTAAAAGTACACAAAGCTTTTTAACTTGACCACCTGTTCATGGAGCAACTAGAATTCAAAGATAGAATTTTATTTCCTATTAGAGTTCTAATTGTTAAAATCTTGGTTTTTACCTTGAAAAAACAGTTTTATATTTTGACTGGCTTTGTGTGGGGCGTCCGCTAAATATACTTTGTTTTTTGTGGTTTTAAGAAGACAAGTCTCATTTTCTCAATCAAGCTCGGAGTAAAACTATAAAGTACCAGTAGATGGAGACCAATTCCACCCCTGGTGTTTTTTCTCTATTTGTTAACAGAGCCATCTTCCCTCTGGCCCACATTGGACTAACAAAACAGACCGATGGGTCATCCAAATGTCGAAAAGATATTAATTTCAATATTAAATCTAGGACTTCAAACATAACTATTGGGTATCTATCCCAAATGAGTTGAGCTTACTAACTCTAAAATTTGCCAGCATGTTAATTTTGGTCATTCACAAATTGTCATGATATTTGTAAATGAAAAGGAGTAAAGGGAGTAAAACTTTTATGAAGACAGGTCTGAGGGAGGGGAGATAGTGATACATGATGGACTAGGACTGCAAGGTAACAAATTTAAACCCTGTGTGATGATCACTTACTGTGCAATGACAGATGAGCTTCTGTCTCTAACTTTACATCTCCAAGGTGGTCGGTACGGTGGTTGTGTGTAACAGAGCGCACAGTGACTAAAAACTCCAGCAGCACTGCTGTGTCTGATTCAAACCTAACAGGACAGCAAACACAAAAAAAAACATCATGGTCACATCAGGGTTACTGCAGTGCAGAGAATGAACCAGCACCAAAACAGGACCTGATCTGTGAGGGTCTGGACTACAGTCTGTAACTGTAGAACTACAAAGTGATTCTATATGGTAAGTGGAACTGATCAAATGCACAATACGTGGAAGTAATAATGTGATCAGCCAGTGTGTCACCACTGACCGTGCTGCTAGCTAAACATGGTTACTAAACTTCACTTATCTATGGTAAAACCATACTGGAACTTAAGCACTTCTCCTAACACACCTAGCGAGCAGGTAGGACTGTGCAGTGATTTTAAACTGTTACTCTGTGATTCTTATGTGTGTTTTCTAAGCATTAAGTGAAAACACACGTTCCTTCTGGCCTTAAGACTTCACTGAAACAACAGTATGGTTTGTAATTGTTGTGGAGATCTGGCACGTGCTCTAGTAATTAAGAACAGACTTACTTCACGTTCTGTTCTTTCACTCTTGATTCCATCTTGCTTTTACAGGCAGTTTGCTAGAATAAACGCAACACGTGTGTGCAAACTAAACCACCCAACTTCGTGGCCTCGTTGTACCTGTTGTGTCAGATCTCTAAACAACCAGCAGGTGGAGACAAACACAAAGCTAAAGTCCATGAAAGCAAGAAACGCCTAAACGTATGGTCCATCTATCATCTTCCGTTTAATCTTCCTGTGCCCACCCGGTAACTCCTGGCGCAAGGGCAGGAACGACCCTAGACGAGGTGCTATTCCATTATAAAGTATATGCACACAGTCATACACTAAGGCCACTTTTAGAGACACCAATTAACCCGCATGTCTTTGGACTGTGGGAGGAAACCAGAAAAAACCCACACATAAAGGACCCAGGTCGCTCTACACTGGGACTGAACCCGGGACCTTCTTGCTGTGAGGCAGCGGTGCTAGCCACTGAGCCACCCTGTTGTAAATAACTTTACTGAGTGCAGCTCCTTGTTTCTATAGTCACTGTCTATTTTATCAGGGCCACAATCACTTTGTAGTTCTACTATTAAAGACTGTAGTCCGTCTGTTTCTCTACATACTTTTTTAGGCCTGTTTATTTGGTTCTCTAATGGTCAGGACCAGAATAAACCAGATACTGTTTGGGTGCTGGATCATTCTCAGTACTGCACTCACACTTACGTGGTGGTATGTTAGTTTGCATTTTGCAGTGAGTGGTATAAGTGGATCAGACGCAGCAGTGCTGCTGGAGTTTGCGCTCCTTCACCGTGCACACTATTAGACACATTTGCTCCACTTTGTAGATGGAAAGTCAGAGACAGTGTGTTGCTCCCAGGACGCTACCTACAGGACATATTCGGTTGAGTTTAAGTGCCTGATCCACTCATACCGCCACAACGCATCTATGGATTTGTATGGTAAGTGGAGCTGATAAAATGGACAATGACTGTTAAACCAAGGTGGTGTACCTAATAAAGTGACATGTAAATGTGTTCTTATGTTTAACATTCCAAAGACAGGCATTAGGTCAATAGACATCTCTAAAGTGGTCAAAGGGAGCATAAATGTGCCCGAGACGGATTGTAAGATTGTATTATTTGACTGATACAATCTACTAAACCAATGTAAATGTCTAGCGTTGATGTCCATCTTGTGCCCTGTGCTGCTGGTTAGGCTCCAGCTCCACACAACCCTGATTTGGATTTAGCGGGTATGACAATGAATAACTGAATATTTAAATAAAGTTATAAATAAATGTATAAATGCTCACAACATTTAGGACCAGCAGGTCCAGAGTTCAAATCCCACCTCTTGGGCCCTTGTACAAACCCTTAACCCACAAATGCTCGTATCGTAAAGCTGGATTAGCTAGAAGCCAATCTGGCTAAAGGAATCTGAAAAATGACTAATGTAAATATATAAAGTATATACAATAGCTATACAGTCAGTCCCAGCCACTTATTCAGACCAAATCCTAAAGTAAACTAACGTGTACTGTTATTTGCTTATTTGGACCAAAATTCCGCTTTCTCGGACCAAAAACGTGTACAGAATGTAATTTTTGTATGTAAAATCCCGAGACACTCTTCGTCTCTGGCATCACTACCCGAACACTACCATCTACTGCCACCTACAGGTCTTTGGCAAACATTTCCATTTGCTACAAAAAAAAGAAGCCACTTAGCCACAGCAAAAGTGTGTCAGCTCACACTGGATAAGTTCTTCAGACGTTGACTGGAATTTTGTAAGAACTTGTTTTTTTTACAATATTATACTTCGCATGCTGAGTACCTATACATTGTGTTGTAGATGTGTTGTGTTGTAAAAACTTGTTTGCAAATTAATTTTTCAATGAACAAAGTTGGTAAGCAACAGTAGTTCTTGTTTGTACGTTCGCTATATGTTTAAAACGCAGAATAAAGGTTTAATAAACATTTAATATGTTACATAGCATGTCCCATCTTGTAACATATGTTCGTTTAATTGGACCAGCCGGTTATTAGGACCAAAACGATCGCGTCCCGATGTGGTCCGATTAACCGGACTCGACTGTGTTGGGTTAGTAATCCAAACTGTTATTCTTGTAATGAGTATTAAACTTTAAATGGTATTGTGTAAAAACTGTACTTTCCATGGGATCTGGGATCATGGAAGATGAGACTATTTGGGCAAAAAGAGAAAAAGGAAATGCACATTGTGGAAAAACTTTGAGGTAAAACCCTGGTTCTTTCAAGCTGTCACTGTTAGAGCCTTGCTACTGCACAATTGTAAGTCACACTGCATAATGCTGTAACTATAAATATTCAACCAATGCGTACTGCCACTTCTGATTTAAACAGACCAAAAACCCAAAAGGTCTCCAGTTAAAGCGAGCGCAACCCCCATGGTTAGAAGAAGTGCATGATGAGTCTTTGCAGCAGAAACGAAACACACATGGTGTTGATGAGATATAACACCTGTCACAGCTACACTCCTCATCTGAGCTACAAAGCTACAAGCAAAGAAGGTCACGTCTGATGATCTAATTTAAGAAATAAAATTAAATGTGCACTGACTGTAGATACCCTACCAGAATCATGTACTTATATTCTATATACACTGTAGGGCAAATTGAACCCCCAGTCAGGAATTGCCCTGATTAAAGCCCATTATTTTGATCCTAAAGTAACACTTAGGACTTTATCAAATAACAAACAATGTTCTCAATTTGTTTTAACTGTGTGTAAGAAACTGGCATGTGCAAAGACCTGAGTGAAGGGGTGTTGGGTACCCAACTGAAGTTGCAGTGGCAAGGATATACCTTCCGGTCCAAACCAACAAAAGGGCAAAACTGACACACATTGTTGAAATGTAATGCACATTATGCAATGTATCAAGCATTCAATACTTTACATCTTGCTGAGTATGGGTCTGCAGAGTTGCAAACTGGTCAGATTGCTAAATTTTCTAACCTTTGTCCACCATGTTCTCCTATGGACAAGTATTGGACCTAGACTTTAGAGTAATAGAAGAAGTGTGTCTGTGTGTCTCGACAGCATTAGAGATCCTCAGTTACATTTACATTAACACTAACAGCATTTAGCAGATGCCCTTATTCAGAGCGACATACAGAGTGCTTTGTATTCTTCCTAGCAGACCAAACCAAATGTTAGTACAAATAAGCAATAGCCTAAAAATAAATTCAACCAGATCCTCCCAGAATCTGATGTAGGTAAATCAACAAACACACAAGGAATTATTTATTTATTTATTGCATTTTCAGTCTTCACTTAAGTGCTGAGAAAAGTGCTGAGTTTTTAGTTTTTAGAGACTCATTTCCACCACCTGGGTGCAAGGATGGAGAAGAGCCTTGATGCTTATTTACTTTCATCTTACATGAAGGACCTAGTCAGGCAAAGATCGTGTCTCTGAGGGTACGAAGTACGGAGCGTGCTTTGATTAGAGCCTTTATGTAAGATGGTGCTGTTAAATGTTTGGCTTTGTAGGCAAGCATCAGGGTTTTGAAACTGATGTGGGCAGCTACATGGAGCCAGTAAAGTTAATGCAGCAGTGGGCTGACATGAGAAAACTTGGGAAGATTGAAAACGAGACAACATCCAGATTCTGAATGAGTTGCAGGGGTCTGATTGTATGGATTGGAAGACCAGCCAGAAAAGCACTGCAGTAATCTAGTTTTGATATCACAAGAGATTGGACAAGCACCTGAATAGCTTCCTTTGAAAAGAAGGGTTGAATTCTCCTGATATTGTAGAGCAAGTACTGAAATATGCAAAGATAACTCCAAGATTTATTGCATTCTTCAGTGCTGTGTTGAATGACTTAACCTGGGAAAGGTCAAGATCTTGATAAGAGGACCCATCTGCAGGAATGTAAAGCAGTTAAGTTTTGCAGTAGTTTAGCTTCAGATGATGAGCTGACATCCATGATAAAATGTTTTCTAGGCATGCTAAGATACAGGTGGTGAACATCTGTTGAAGGGAAAAAGAGGATGAACTGTGAGTCATCAGCATAACAGTGAAAGAAGAAGCCATTACAGATTATGACTTTTCTAAGAGAATGGGTGCAGAGAGATAAAAGAAAAGACTTCAGTTGTGATGGCACATGGTTCAGATACAGAACCTCTTTATCATACCTGATAAGAACAAATTTCCATGTAGGAAGCAAACCACTGACAGGCAGAACCTGTAATTCTAAGACTGCAAAGAACAGAAATGAGAATCTTGTGGTTGACTGTGTCAAAGGCAGCTGAAAGGTCAATAAGGTTCAAAAGCAATGCTCTGGCAGCCTGAAGTTTAGAAACAGCCACCAGGGCCATTTCTGTGCAGTGAACTGCCTTGACACCAGACTGCTTGTGATTCTGGAGGTCATTCTGTGTAAGAGAGAGGTTGAAAACTGGTTATAGGCAGCATGTTTGAGTTATTTTGAGAGGGCAGAGAGAAGTGATACTGGTCTGTACTTGTTGATGTCTGAAACATCGAGTGTAGGTTACTTCTAGATAGGAACCTGATGGAAAACTTCACCTGTTTGGGGTTTGTGCAGTCATATGTAGTTAGTTTTACACTGGTAATCTACTTAAGCATCATGCTTTTCCCCAAGAGTTTGTCATTGGCATTGTTAAATTCTTTTACTCCATGCTAGCATTATCATCAACGTGCTATTGCTATGAGAACCACTAAGGACACAAGATTTTGTGTTTCGATTTACAGCTGAACTAAGAACGGTCAGCCTGGGAGATAAATGAAAGCAATAAAAACTGTCCATGATAACAGACAGATTAGTATCATAAATTAGATTAGAATGGTGACCTACAAATCCCAAATCACCAACAAACACCACACTCTCTAAATAAATGGAGAACAGAAGCGGATCTGCTGGCAAACAGTGCTGCTGTGACAAGTACTAATAAATGTGCAATAAATAAAAGGGCACAACAAAGTAATTCCAAAGCAGTGGTACTGTATATCGTTTTGTTAAAGGTGACAAAGTAAAAGCAAATAAAAATTACACAATGAGCACACACCACAAAACAACTACAGTGTTATATTTACAATAAATTAAACTGCAAATTTTCCACAAACTCGTTGCATTATATTTATAGCCTTGTCTTGGGACCTGTTCATTACAATCATAAAGAATGAATGCAAAAATGCAAGCTGTCACTTAATTTGATAATAATTGAGAAAAAATGAATTACTGGAGGGTCAAATTAGGAAAGGGAAAATAGAAGCATATATCTCTTCCCCTGTTTTCACCTCAGTTTAGTCATGGCCTATTCCCCTGTTAATGTTTTCCTCTACATGGCCACTCCTCTGTCAAGTGCACCAGTTACTGCCTCTGTGCTGCTTGCAGTGAATTCTTTTCACCATGAGATTTCAGATCTCTGCAACATATTGGTTAGTACTTCGACCAATCTTTTGATCTTCTTAAATACCAATGCCAAATATATTTGAATTATATATAGAAATACAAAAAAGTAATCTATTAATGACCAAAAAAGTTGCCTTTTGGAATTAGATAAACAAACTTTTGTAAGATGTAACCTGTAGTCAGGGAAAAGATGTTACTGTGTCTTAGAAGGATCAAATTATTAGTCTACATCAATCAAAGGAAATAACTATGGAGATTGCTTAAATGACTGGAACTGGGTTGAAACTGCAATAACTACATTATGAAAGCCAAGGACAGAGATCAACCATCAACTTTGTAAAAGAAATGTGGTCATGCAAAAAAATTAATGAATGACCATACATTTTGCTGAAATAAAACTGTATAAAGCCAACAGTGGAACACATGGCATTGGTTAATAGTAAATGTAACGGCGTACGCACAATGCGACAAGAACTCAGAGTTGGGAAAGCTGTGTGGCCATAAGAAAAATCCTTTTAGAGAGACAATGCTTCAGTTTTCTAGTGATAAAGATTGAACTCCTGGAGCAATGGAAAAAAACTCATGTGGTCATTTAGTGTAGTGTGTGGGTAAAAAGGGAAGTGCATGAAGTGATGCACTTTAGTCATTGCAGCCTGGAGACAAAGGCTAGGTCTAGTCTCAGTAACATTATGTGTCAAAAATTCATCTGAGTAGCTGAATGTACTGAATAATAACATCATTAATGGATTATTAATACCTTGAAGACACAGGCATATTCCATGAAGAAAATACCAAGCTTGATCAGCCTCAGATTGTGAAAGAATCACCTTTAAAACATGAAATGGTCTTCACCGAAACCTAACCTTAACCCCAGGGACAGACTTTGGATGTAAATAAATGTGACATTGTGTAAGGATGTCAAAATAATGCCTTGGCGAATTATGCACCGTCATCAACAATACAGGTGGTCCAATTAAATATTAAGAGTGTGCAGCCTCTTTTTGGCTAGGCATTCATTTACCTTCTCTACCTGCTTAATCCAATTAAGTTCTTAATCCAAATCTACATGTTCTTAAGATAGCAGAAAATTATATTATTATGTTGTTAGTGCACATTGAAGAAAGAAAACTGAAGAATAATGTAATTATTTTTCCATAGTTATTAAATGGTTCTCAGTATTAATCATTTTGGTCCTTGGTTCTTCAGTCAACTGCATAATCTTACTGCAGTGGCTGAGACAATGGTTTAAAGCCTCTGTATAGGCATAAGTACCTCTTATAATCAGTCTGACAATCAATTTGGTTTATATTCAGGCTTAAATTATAATCATTAAAGGCAGTAATGGCATAGAGGTTAAGGTACTGGTGCCCTGATTATTCGCACATACCTGTCATGTCTCTCTCCATGCCTGGTCACCAAAAACATTAGGAGTCTCTCACCCAGAGTGACCCAAAATCAGGAAGGCATGTATTCAATTGTAAGACCTAGGGTTTGGCAACTTGTGCCTGGTGTCCTCCAGGCCATAACTTTACTCTTCCAGGTCTAAATCTAGCATGGAAAGCTCAATATTCCCTAGGTCATATTTGCACTTGGTAGGGGTGAGCCTATGCTAATAGTATGCACAGCACTGAAAAATGGCCTTCATTACCAGGTACTCATCATAACATGAGAGGCATGGAAGGCTGTTTTCCACTTGTCTCGCTGCTTTATGCAAATAGGGTTATAAACACAGCACATGTTCAACTTAGTGAATATTTAGGTTGCTGCAGAGATTAATTTATGGTATACATTTGGTACAGGGAAGCAGTCCTTTACCCTGGTGGAATTTAGGCTACATTAATCGATGAAAGAAGAGATAATCCCATTCTTCTCCTTGAACAGTAATGGGGGAAACACAGTACAGTAATATCATTATCTTTTCTATAATGAGGTAATTTAATGAATTACAAATAAATATTTTGTAATCACATTACACTAACTAATATAATAATAATAATAATAATAATAATAATAATAATAATAATAATAATAACCAGATGGCTTAGGCTTCAAGAAGATTGCCAACACCCTGAAAGTGAGCTGCAGCACAGTGGCCAAGACCATACAGCAGTTTAACTGGACAGGATTTACTCAGAACAGGCATGGTCGACCAAAGAAGTTAGGCGCACATGCTCAGCATCATATCCAGAGAATGGCTTTTGAAAATGGACCTACAAGTGCTGACCTACAGAAGTTAAAGGGGTGGGGGTCAGAATGTCAGCTTTCAGACCATACGCCACATACTGTATCAAACTGGTCTGCATGCCTGTAAATTGATTCATCAGTGTTTTTCCTCAGGTTTTGTTATTGCTTCTCTTAATATAGTGCTGTTACACACATACTAATGAAATCTGTTGCAGATACTGGATGGAAACAGTTGAATCTTCTCAACATCAGGATTTGAACTATTTGAACCTTTCTTAGTGTAGTTTTCACTGTGTACATAGTATTAAGTCTGCCCTCTTAGAAGTTATTGATGATTTTCTTCTTATTTTCCAGATGTCAATTATCTTGACACCCTCATCCTACTGGCAGCTTTCAACACTGTTAATCATGGCATACTTATTAACAAGCTCTCAACCATGGCCTTTAAATGCTATCTTTGTACTTTGGTTATATATAGTGTTGTGCGTGAACGAGTTCAAAAGAACGCGTTTATTGAACACGCTCATTTTTTCGTGAACGTTGAACTGAACGCAACACATTTTTAAATAAAGGACTTGAACGTGAATTAGTTCACATTATGTGTCATGAACGGCAGACTTCACTGTAAATGAACGTTGGAATTTGTTTTCCATTGAAAACTGAGTGACATCTGTTTTCTCTTTTGAAACGCAACGAGAGAAAGTTCCTCCTGTATTCTCGCTGGTGCCGCTTAAATCATGTATCACCAGACAGAAATGGTTTTCACATTGTGTGGGCAACGTAGTGTCCGGCTGAGAATAGTTAACATATTGGCTAGTTAATAACATACTGGCTTCCGCAAGACGTTACCCATGATGAATTGCAGCAGAGCGGGGTAGGCATAGCAACGCATAGCCGTGTAGCAGGCAATGACGAGAGCCCGGAGAGAGAGAGAGTGAGAGAGATTTTATTTCACTAAGTATAGAACTGGTCTACCTTGTCTGTACTGCTGCAAGTTTCATTACCTGGTAAGAAACCCACAATTGCTGTGTCATGAGAAAATGTCTACAATGAGCAGTTTCAAAGAACGTATTCTAGCTTGTAGTGTGAAAAAAAGTATTTATTTGAATATGTCACGAAAAAAGTAAAATGAACCGAACTTGAACTAGTTCAGAAAAGCTGTGAACTGGCACAACACTGTTAGAAAATAGCTGTGCAGGTGTTACCAAAGGTTCATTGCCACTTTACAGCATGTATTAACTGTAAAAGCCAATTAGCAATTTGACTCTTGATTTACACATAATCCTAACTTAAAACTGAAATTACAATGCTTTAGAGCAATAGTCTGCTGGCAGTCTGTGCCAAATCTAACCTACATCTAAACCCAGAGATGTATAGTAACGAAGTAAAACTACTTAAGTACTAAAATACAGTACTTTTACTTTTTTAGAGTATTGTTTTTTTCCTCTTATTTCTACTTTTACTTCACTACATATTTTTGATTAATTTAATACTTTTACTCCGATACATTTTTCATGTGACG
>JAUZSV010425852.1:0-18184 GCA_034780495.1 Parotocinclus cesarpintoi | reverse complement strand
CCACCGATGGCTCTGTAAGGGCGATCGGCGCGGACGACTACAAGCTCCGGGAGCGGGTAGGACCCTAACAACTTGGACATTTAATTTGGTGAAACTTATGTAAACCCTATACAAAGGAACATTCAAAAGACTGAACAGCACTAATACTATTCAGACTTAAGCCCATTAAGTCTTCGGATAGACATTAAATACTAGCCTTGATCCACACATTAGGTTTGTATCAGATGGATAATGTCCAGCTATCTTTCTCTTCTCATTTATATCCCTATTTCATCTTGCTTGTGGTTCCTCCCTTCCTTTCCTCTTTCATCTCCTCCTGTCTACCTGCACATTCGACTCTCAGCTTGTTCTCCCTCAGCTGTTTACGGCCCTTTCTCACTTGTTTGTTTCCATTCTACCTGCCACTCTTTGCAAAATCCCTAGTCAAATCCAGGGATAAGAAAATAAAAAAGGCAATAATAGACGGGTAACAGCTTTTCTCTGTAATGATCTCATGTATGGTGGGCTTTGTCATCATTATCGATGCTTTCTCTATCCTCACCCCCCTCAGTCTGTTTTTGTTCCTGTTTCTCTCCCTCCTTCTGCTGCTTACTGAAGCTGCTTTGTGTCCCGAGAGGATAGGAACAGGTCTTCAGAAGCTTGCTGCGCTGTGTAACTCCTTGCTAATTTTACCCCACTGTCTAACAGTCATCAGAATATATGTTCATATCTCTTGCTACACCTGGTCACACCTCGTAGCTGGATTGTAAGCATTTAGTCAAGCTCAGCAGGGGTTCTGGGTCTTTGTCGCTTGCTGAAACGTATAACGAATGTTATTTTCACTTGTATAACATGAGGCTGAAATCTGTCACAAACCCCATTCGCGCCTTGTCGCTTCATGCTTCACTGTAGCTTGTAACAACATTTATTTACACCTGTAATCAAACGCAATTTCAGTTAACCAGATTAATCTGATTGCTGCAATATGTAACATGTAAATCAGCCCAGTCCAGCTTGCTGTGATGTTTCGTTGGTTTCAGTTCCAGTAGCAAAAGACAATCAAATATCAACAATTGTGAGTTTACACAGTGGATTTACTTTCCTTGTTGAGCATTCATTGAGCATATGCACTATGATTTATTCCGAGGTGGTTTGGTTATCAGCTGTTCCTAGTGAGACTGACATATCTGCAACTTTACAATATAACCTGTACAGTATCTCACACCAGCTTCTGTCTCAGCTAGATACATCCTCTGTATGAGCATGTGTAGACAGCTACAGAATTTTGTTGCCATTTAGAAATTAAGATGGGTTTTTGTAAACTAATCGGCGTAATCAGAAACAGGAAAAAATAATCTCTGCAAGAGAAGATATATGATACTGGAGGATCTGGAGAGATTATGTATGTATTAAAGAATCTCAGACGCTGCTGTACTCTGCAGTCGCTATAGAAGAGTCAGTGCTGTTATGTTGGCAAAGTGCACGGGTGCCAAAATTGACATATGATTCCTCTAAAAAATATACTACCAACAGCATATTTTTAATTAGGCTATTTTTCTTTTCTGAGAAAAAGTGTGCTTGAATTAAAGGTTAGATTTCTGTCACTCTGCCAGACTAACAATAAGTGACCTAAACACAAATATACGGCCACTTATTCATTTTCTTATCCGCTTAATCCTGATCAGGGTTGCAGAAAGGCTGGTGCCTTGGTGGTAGCACAGGGGGCAAGGCAGAAACAACCCTAGATGGCACCGAGCCTTCATCAGGCACACATGCTCACACACTAGGGGAACTTTAGAGACACCAATTAGCCTAACACGTTTTTGTACTGTGGGAGAAAACCAGAGCACCCAGAGTAGACCAACGCAGACACAGGATGGACATGCAAACTCCAAATAGAATGGACCCAGACCACTCCACATGGGACAGAACCTAGGACATTCTCGCTAAAGCGACAGTGGTATCCACTGAGCCACCATGCCAACCCCCAAATATGTACTTACCTGACAAAAAATTAATCACCTCAAACTGAAATGTATCTACTGGCATGTAATACCTTCACATATTCTGATGAGAATTTGCTGTTTTTGTCAATCATTAACATCTGCTTGATAGCATTTATTACACTGTACCACCTTTTCTCAATCTTTAAATACCGCCATACACCTCACGTGCATTTATAGCCCGATCATCCTCGTGCAACCCCAATCTGCAAGAGCCTGGAGTTACTACCACATTAAACATACATGGTGACATGTTTCATGTCTGAAGAGTGTGTTTTCATAAACTGTTTACCCTTCTTTACCAAGGGTAGCAATAATTTTGTAGCTGATTTCATTTAGTGTTGATAATCCTGATATGAGTGTGGCATAAAGGATGACTTTGCCTCTGTGATCTCAGTGTTTGTGTACCTCCTACAATGCAAAGACGTGCGTGTTATGTTGACTGGTGACTATGTACGCTACAATACACTGGTGTCTAGGGTTGTTCATGCTTTGCGTCCTGTGTTGCCGGCTAAGGCACACAACTCTGTTCAGTATTAAGCAGTAAGGAAATGAATGAATGAATGCATGAACAAGCTCAAAATGCATAAACAGATCAAAGTAGACTAAATTTTTATGTATTATTAGTTCTCAAGTTCTTGCATTTATATACAGTGTTCCCTCGCCATTTTGTGGTTCACCTTTCGCAGCGTCTGTGCATCGCGGGTTTTCAAAAAATAATAACGGAAAATATATAATAGTGGATTTTCGCTGTTTCCCTGGTTTTGAGGAATTTTTACATTAAAAAAAATCACAAAATTTATAAAAATATATTTTAAAAATAGTATTTCTAACATATACTGTATCTAGGAGATGGATACTCACCAAAAACGAGAAGTAACACTAGAGCATCGCCCACCTGAGTCGCTACTTGCCGACATGACAAATTTTTATCTGCGGTTTTGTGTTCGCTGTTTGTGAAAGTTTCATTATGGACTGAATTCATTCAAGCCCTACGATGTTACCCAAACGTTCTCCAAGTTCTACGGCTAAAATAGTGTATAAATACTTAAATAAATATAGCGTCCCTACTTCGCGGATTTTCATTTATCGCAGGTGGTCCTGGAACATAACCCCCGCGATAAACGAGGGAACACTTGTATTTTGGTTGCTATAGTAACCATGCAGGGCAGGAAAATGTAGACAGTCGGCATTTAGAAATACTATTATTAGATACACCTACGGTGTACCTTAACACAGTGGGCCATGTATCATCTTCAGCTACCATATACATCGGGGGACTTTAAAGGTCTATTCCAACCCTGTTTAGGATGTACCTCGTTCTGGGAAATGGTTCAGATAATGAATATATGACTAACGGCAGCCCAACGTTGATTATTACCATTTTCATGACAAAATAATTTACATTTCCAGCATTTTCTGACTCACTTACTTAGAATGTCTTACAACCAATATTATATTGAAGGGGCCTTGCCCAAATATGACAGCTTGGCAGTGCAGGAACTCGAACCCTGGACGTTCTGGCCAATAGTTATGCAGGGGACTTTTTGATTGTGCATATGAAATATCAGAAATTCAAGTTTTGGTAGCTCTGCTTCAGGATTCAACCGTAAACGACGCATTTATTAACGTACCAAGTCAATTTGCGTAAACGGACCATGGATGCTGCAGTGTCACTGGTATTTTAAACACATTGTACAATCACTGACTCAATTCAAAGACACACCTACAGTTTGTAGGCATCCAGTTAGAAAAATGTTGCCTCAGGTTATCCCATGTGCAATTTGTGCTCATCTACTAGTCCCACCCGATACAGTTCCTAAAAAAAAGTTCCTCATAAGGTGGCTCCTGCCAGAGGGTTGGTTTAAGGTTGGGAATAGCCACCAAAATGATTGCATGCTGTAGCTACATATCATGCTATTAAGATCATCGCCCAGCCCTGACTCCTACTACATCTACTGTCCTTTTGACCCAGCATTGTTCAGCTCACACCAGCAGCTGTACGTAAAGATCGTCCTTCTGTCTTTCTCGTCCTCTCTCACACCCCCACTAATATT
This sequence comes from Parotocinclus cesarpintoi, assembly GCA_034780495.1. Classification (NCBI taxonomy): domain Eukaryota; kingdom Metazoa; phylum Chordata; class Actinopteri; order Siluriformes; family Loricariidae; genus Parotocinclus; species Parotocinclus cesarpintoi. Next base: position 14,145 of record JAUZSV010425852.1, on the reverse strand, counting down.
CCTTATCCAATGCGGTGCCGCATCCTATTTTCCTTATCCTGTCCTCCATCTTCTCTCTCCTCCTGTTCATCCCGGTGTGTACCCAACTCTGCATCCACCCAGTCGGTTTCCTCATTACTCCCAGCCACACCTTCCCCTCCCAGCCCTATCGCTCCGTCTCCACACAGATCTCAGCACACAATGGACCAGCAAACCAGCACACACACCTACACACCAATACACTTCACCCAGCTTTCCAGCTCCCCACCCCCATGGAAATCCATCGTGCAAAAGCCCGCCGATGAACGTGCATGCTGAACAAACTATCGAAGTAAGGAAAGAGATAGGGTTCACATGCCTTGGGATGGTGCATTTCCCATAATGCCGTGTCCGCGCTCTAACACCGACTAGAAAGCCACCAGTCTCCTTCCTCCTGTTCCTCGCTCTCTTCTTTCTGAGATGTGTCCACGCTTCCCCTTCTTTTCCCGTCCTGTCTTTCCTTTCTTTTGTCTCTTTCTCTCTGTCCTTGTGCGAGATGTCTGTCTTCCAGCTGAACTTAACGGTTGTGTTTAGCACCACCCGCGCACCAGCACGCCTAAGAGTGTGTGTGAGTGTGCCTCTGCCAAAGAAATTGAACCTGCACACTGCGCACGCTAGATGATCCTTAGCGTTACAGGTTGCAGTGTGTGTATGTCAGGATGGCCAACGCACTGCTTGAAATGAGTAAAAAAAAAAATGAATCTCATGTACAGCATGCGCTCTCTCTCCTTTTCCCCCGCTCGCTCTTAAAGCTACAGACCCGTCTCTGCAGCAGTAAGAGCCCCTTTTCCTCTCTCGCTCTATTTATCTCTCTCTTTTTCCTTTGTGAAGGGAGCTGAGGTTCCATGGAGCTAACACCCCTGGGATAAAGCCATCACTAGAGAAGATTACCGTGACTTGGCAAAAATCATGGGAGATCTATAAAGAGCAGGACCAATAGGTATTTGATGGTGAATAGTGGGAGTCCCAAGTGACAAACGTTATAGTAATATATCCTGACAATGAGTGTGTAATACTGCATTTTAAAAAAAAAACAAACAAACAAGAATGTGGTTGTAAGTACAGATATGTTGTCATTTAACAAACTATCAGAGGTCTATAAAGGACAAACAAAAACTAATAAAAAGCACGCACAAACACGGGGAACACTGACAACGAGATACAATGTATTAACGTAATGAACCGGCGAACACTAACGGACATAATCCAAAAATAATTAACTAAAATCACTAACAGGTGCGTGACCAAAGAAACCAGCTAATAGATCGCCACGGTAAATAAAAAAAAACAAATGCCATACGTAACCTAAAGGAGAAACGGACAATAAGGGATCGGGGAAAAGTAATAAACCGCTGCAAAGAACGAAAAACGGGCTCACAGTGCGAGCCCTAACAACAACAGTGTGGAAATGCTGGATATTAATGCTAAAAGCACAATTAGAACACTACCATCTACACAGCATCCAGCACCTAAAGTGTTATATATATCACTCCTCCCAGGAAATAAACAGCACCTTGTTTCTTAAATTACAAGCACACATTACAATCACACACTGTAGAACCAAAATATAAACACATATTATCTAAATGTAAATAAACATATATTTCTGGTTGCACACAGCCAAGATGGATTGAGACCACACTCATTTGCACTGCAATATTATTATTTAAACCTTTTAGTAGGTAAATCCAGTGGTAGGCTACTAGTAGGAAGTCACAGCGGTCAAATGACTGGCAACTGGCACTTTGAGGTGAAGCCAGCACAGTGCTTGTAGTGTTGAGAAAAGTACAACCTTGAAACTTGTTGTCAAACAAAACTACACCTAAAACAGTAACATGGTTCCTGCTTATGAATGTAGTTAATGCAAAGTAAATCACCTTTTGTTGAGAGCAAACGAACAGTTTAAACAAACTATACACTGATAGCTGTATAAACAACAGATATTCACAAAATTGGCAGTCAGAAACCTTTTTATCATTACCACAGGACTTTATGCAGCATTGTGTTTTAACTTTTTATTCAGAAATGTTAATAAAACAAAACATTTGACCAAAACGTCTACATACTGGACTTTACATGCGTATCATTTATATATACTGTAAAAAGGTCAGACTTCTGTTCAGATCCTCGACGCATCTCCCGCATTAATCACATGCTTGCTGGACTCGAACAGAACAATATTCATGCAAATAAATACAATGTTAAAAAAATGCAAACAAAACATCAAAGTATGACATAAATAATATTTATGGCAGTGAAAATACATGTTGGGTGTTAAGTTAAGTTAAAATATTTATTTCCTACACTGCTCGCAAAAATGAGAGAAATGGATATTTCATATGGGGATATTTTATTTTAAAATATTCCCTAATTTTTGTGGGCAGTATATTGTTTTATACAATTGTTGAGACCTTGGTTGTAAGTTGAACATTTGCCTTTACAGTCATATCCACTATCTGAGTGTACTTCATTTCAATAATGATTCTTTTAGTTAATATTCTTCTTTTCCATTTCCTGTTTTACCCTTTACTTTTTTTAATCAGGGTTACAGCCTAACTTGGAATTCACTCTTCAGATGACCTTCAAATTGCAAACCACACCCAGGATTCCCTCAGGAACTGCCATTTCCAGCCCATGGATCTTACCACTAAACCCCCAAAACTGTACATTCAGATTATCCATATGGGAAAATGTCTGCCATATACCAGCAAATAAATCCCCTCTATTTAAAAAGGTGGCACAGGGTCTTTTATACTTGTTGGCTGAGGCTCTCTATTATTCCTCAGATTTAGTTTTTGTATTTTCATTTCTATTATTTTTGTAGTTTGGATAGTGGATTCTGGGCTTAATACTGCATTTGTTATAATGGACACTGGTATGACATTAGCCCTCCAGCTGAGGATACCAGAGCCCCCATGACAGTAGTCAAGGAAAAGTGGGGTTAGAACATTTAATATACATATTTATATATGGTATAGTAATACAGTTAATGCATTTAATAGCAGAAATTCAGATTACAGAGTTTTACAGTATGTGTTAATGGGAAAACTCCATATATGAGTTTAATTGTGAGATTTGTTGTCTACAACGCATTGTATAGGTAATCAGCATGCAAAGCATAATACTGTAAAAAAAACAAGTTCTTACTGAAGTCCAGTTAATGTTTGAAGAACTTAACCAGTGTGATCTGACATGTTCTCTTGATGGACTGCACTTGAACAGAATCAAGAAAGTAGGGGGCGTGTTCATAAATCGCTGATCCGCTTTGCGGTGGCGAATTGTGGCTTATTTTTCTCACGTTCTTTGGTCCGATTAAGCGGAATTTTGATCCAAATAAGCAAATAACATTACACTAAATAATAGGATTTGTTTCGGTACTTTAGGATTTGGTCCGAATAAGGGGCGGGTCCCATAAACCGGTTTCGGCTGTATGGCACTGCTGGAAATCGAACCCAAGTTAACCTTAGTGCAAGAGCAGGTTTTAAACCCTGACTTAAGGCATTACAGCATAGATGTAACTAAACCTGAAGCATTAAAAGGCAAACATTAAAGGAATCCCTGCCTTCAGCAAAGAACAACTATAAAGGAGGATGCAAATCATAAGGACAATTGCACAAGATAGTGGTTGGGTTACTGTGGTTACAAATTGTAATTATATCCATAGTGAGGTATAGAATATTCATACAGCCACAAACATGAGAATATCCACTGTGAGTAAAAATTGTCTGTCCAAAAATTTTGAGCGAGGGAGAGAGAGAGATTGAGAGAGAGATATAGAAAACGGTGAACTATAGGGCACTAATAAATAACGGCCATCCTTCACACACACACTCACTGACCAAATAAAATGCACACTTTTCAAGAAATCAACCAAACGCAGGTGACAAGAGAGTGTCACACAATAGCATGGCACACAATAAGGCCAAACAACATTGAACAGTTGCCATGGAGACCCTCAAGGTTGTATGAAGGTCAGACACCATAGGATCACACCCCAATGTCTATGGAGCTCAGTGAAAAACCTGACTGAGACACAGCTAATGTGCACACGTATACACGTTTACATTTAAAGCGTTAGGCAGAAGGAATTAATCAGAGCGACTTACTGACTGACTCAGTAACAACGTAAAAGCAGAACCATTATGGCTTAAGGGTTCAACAGTGTCAAGCTTGGATGTGCTGGGATTTAACACTACACGTTTTGGTCCACCTTAAACACTGCACCACCACAGTCCCTAAATACACATGGTTACCGGAGCTAATGCTAGCAGAATCTAATCAGCCAATCATCAAACAAGCTGCCTGCCAACAAGCGTGCTCTTTTTTAGCTCTTTAAAATTCGATGGTTGTAGAACAATCATAACATTTTCATTGCTGACCCAGCTTGATAGCTTTAAGACAACTTTTATAATTTATAATAACGCTAAACTGGTTGATTTTACGGGACAGTGCACCAGCATGTCGAGTTGATTAGCTGACAACTAGCTAACAGGACCTGTCAAATGAACCTAACCCAAAAATGCAAATACAAATGTTGGATTATAGAACATTTTACAGATAAGGCTGAGGTACATGTTGATGTTAGCTTAGCCTAATAATGAACTAACCTGAAGCTGACAGTTAGCTAATGCTAAGCAGGTCTAGTCGTTAGTTAATATCATAGGGTGAACACATTGGACAAAATCAAATCCTGTATAATAGAATTATTACTCTGAATGCCAGACTGTTCATGATACTACAAGATCTAATAAGATCTAGAGATCTAGAGCAGTGCAAGATTGGCATGACTAAAAAAATAATGACACATTTAGCAAGTGTTAATCTAAATGGAAGCTATTTTAAAACTGAACAGCAGTTTACTAGCATGTTGGCTACCTGATAGCTAGCTACAACTAATCAGGTTCAATCCTAGGTACCAATGTAATGAACATATTTAAATCAGACGCTAAATAATAAAAGATTTAGCAAGTATTACTGTACATTTAAGGTATGCTGTAATACTACTGTACCTAGTTGTGCACTAGCAGGCCATGTTAATTATCAAAACCGGCATATTCTGTGTTTTGGATGCCAATCAACCAGCATTACCATGGGATTTTCATCTTCTATGTTGGTCCATGTTGATGTCTACCACTACTGGTCTGGTGATGGTTTAGCATGTGCAGTCCCATGGTTGATCAGTATACTGGAGTACAAAACACAACGTGTGCGGTATGGTTTTTTTTTGTAGGACATTACCTAATTAATATCAGTAACCAAACTGAATGACAAAACTCTAAATGAAATGGATGAATAATAGAAGTTTAAACACTGGGCAGCACAGTGGCTCGGTTAGTAACACCGCTGCCTAACAGCAAAAAGGTCCCGGGTTCAACCCAGGGTTCTTTCTGTGTGGAGTCTGCATGTCCTTTCCGTGGGTTTATTCTGGGTACTCCAGTTTCTTCCCACAATCCAAAGACAGGCGTGTTGGGTTAATTGGTGTGACTATGTGCATGATTGTGTGCGTGTGCCCTACGATGGATTGGCGCCCTGTCTAGAGTTGCTCCTGCCATTGTGCCAAGAGTTGGCTGACCCGCGACCCTGTGTGGATTAAGCAGAAGATAATGGATGAATGAATGAAGATTAATCACCACAAAATGTGGCATATGTTATGATAATACTACACCTAACTGTGATGTGACACGTCAGTCTCCAGTTAAATATCATACAAACGTTCTTGTAACATTGTACAATGCTAATCAACATTCTACTGAAATTAAGAGTACAGCCATTCCTCGGATTATGATGGTTTGGTTTCTGTTTTTGTTTTTTTCTTCACTATGGGAATCTAATAATACACATAAATGTACATTTAGCAGAAACTGCATTCAGAATTTGGATTTTTCCTAGGCAAGCCACACAAGATAACCCCTGACAGATGCTGGGCATCCAGTCAGCAGCCAGTGCCAATGGACCAATTATTTTGTTTTTCTCTTTCAATACATTATTCCAATAAATAACATAAGATATTCAAGGCGTCATTAGAAACAAATAAGCTTTGTGTTAGAGATTAGGTTAATGTAAGTTTTGGTTTAAGATACAGTCAACTAAGATTTGCAATGGATTTATAGCAATGCAACCCCATCATAAATCAGGAAGCATCTGTACAGTATTATTTGACTAAAATTAAGAATATTAAATAATTAATTATTGTTGTGGTAATTTTCTATATAACCCAAGACAAAAAGCAGGCTGAGCAGTAAATGAATTAAAGATTTATTCCACCGCAGAGGATCCAACACATCACACTTATAAAATTACACCTGTGTTTCAAGCCAATCTGAAATCAAAGGGGTTTTTGTACCTTGTTTGTGGTTAGTGGAAGAAATCTTCATTCTAAGAGTACCAGAAGTTTTAATGAATATTGGCGACATGAAGGTAGTCTATCTATACATTTGGAGAGATTTGGTGACCTTCAAATTCTATGATCTTTAATTCTGACTAATCCACAGAGTAACCATCTGTAACCATTGTCCTTCACAATTAGCTAAATCACAATTTTTAACTTAATAAGTACATATGAGCATGTTCAGGAGTGTTGCTATTTTGTGACTTTATGAAAGTCTCACATTTCTTAAATCATTGTGCAATCTGTAATTTTAATGGTGATAAATGCCTGAGGCAATTCAATCTCTGTCACGTTAGTTTTATACCACAGGAAAACTGAAATGTGAAGTATTTCCAGTGTGAGATCCCTCTAATTAAAAACAAAGCAATTTAGAGTGCCAACACGTCCAGAGCTGAGCAAACATCAGTAATTTCTGCAGATATTTAAGATAATCTCATGACAGTCAGGTGATGCCAATGAATTATTGCGAGATATATGCAGCAGACTGCCCAATATCAGAAGTCAGATTATAAAGATTTATGACAGTAGTCCCGCCATGCAAAAAAACGTCCACATTATGCTTGCATCATAGATAAGCATGTTCAAAATGGGGTCATGTAAAACAAAATCTAGACACAGAATAGCCATCTTCTTTAGACTGGACTGCAGCAAAGGGCTAAACATGGAGGAAATGCATGGTTCGTGAACCAAAGGACAACCAAGGTCGCGTAAATTTTATAACACTGAATAATTTAAAGCATTCCAGTGAAGGTGTAGGATCAACAAAGGGGCAGTGTTGTGTGTATAAGCCCCCGGAAGGAAATGGGGTAGACTGGCAGATTAAAAGGCAGTGAAAGCAAAGAACTTTCTAAGGTCTTGTATAATTAATAATGCATGACTCAACATGGGAAACACAACAGATGCCTGCAGTCCATCTGTTAAAGAACTTGAATGAACAGAGGAGAGGAACAACTCTAACTGAAGCAACTCTTGACTTTCTAACTATTCTCTGATAGGCCTGAGTTAAACTATAATTTAATAACAGCATCCCAAAAGATTCAGCATCTAGACTGGTTGCGTTGGAGGAAAAGCTATGATATGCAAATGTAATGGTGGCCTAAGACTTTTGCACCGTCCTGTATGACACACTGCTTATGAGAACAACAAGATGATGTTGGAATTATTTTAACTAAGGTTTCTGCATCATGTTTAGATGAAATCTGCATTGCTGCATTAAATAATAGACCAATAATACTATGAAATAGCGACTGCATCCCAAAATACATACCATATACTAAATATACTAAATATTATGTGTATGTTAATGACACAGTTGGCATACTCTTTATGATAATAATACCGTGGTACCCCTGTTCTTTTTATTTAAGTACCAAGCTATTTTGCCCATAATTAATAAAAATGCTCAGCCTGAAAGTGATCTATTGGATTCAGTTCTTGTGTTCTTTTCATCAACTCTTTTAGGACCCATGGGGACTTAATGCGGATTAATTATACATTTCTGTAGATGTAAACATAGGGAAAAACACGATCAACATAGTGTAGATCTGCAAGAGCTATGTACTGTGTACTGTATCATTAATGGTGGATCGTCTTGCAGCTTGACACATTTAAGCACCTGAGCTGGGTTCTGTTAGGAGTCCTATCTCGCGCGCCCGTGCGAGTCGCCGTCCTCACCGAGTGCCGTTACAGAGCAATCGGTTAGGCGGTTTATATCCTGTGTTTTGATTGGCGACGTGATGACGAACAGCTGGAGGTCCTGTTACTTAAGCGAGGGTCTTCAAATCTTCCCTTTTTTTGTGGTTTGGGGAGCCTTTTGCTCTGCCTTTTTAGTTATTTCCCCATTCTTATTATACGTCGTGGGGCTCCTTCATTCCCGCATCCTTGGGTCCTTAACAACATATCATAATAGATTCTAGTGAAAATGTGTCGGGAACCGAACATGACGCATTCTGAGGTGAGGTATTATTCTTGTAGAGATGTTTGTACTTTGTAGTAACTTACTAACCCTAATGAGCAATGGTGTATTTCATGTTTTATTAAACTAGCTGCAAAGCTTCACACAAATGTATAACTGTATGCAGTGGAACTGTACTCAGCCACAAATGCGCGTGCACACACACACACACACACACACACACACACACTAAAGCAGACTGTGAGATTCACCATAGTGATCATGTTGATTATAATAGCAGTCATTTGCAAGGTCATAACGACTGCGGAAGTAAGAGAGCGAGCGTTAAAGAGAGGGATGCCAACGTTGACTGATTGGAAGGCGAGGGTGATTCATGAGAGGGCGTAAGTGAGGAAACGAAGAAATACGAGACAGAAATGAGACAGCGAAGGGAACAAACCGACCATGCAAACCTGATTGGCAGCTGGACCTAATGATACACAATGGTTCTGAGATTACGTGGAGAGATATCTAAGCACACTTGTCTGAGGATCCTTAGCAAAGTGTTCTTCTCATAAGTGTTCAGAGAGGTACAAAAAAAGTAAGTAGGTGTTCCAAAATACTGTGGACATACAGGCGCACCCCATTATCTGTGCATGCTCATGGTGACAGTGCACATGATGAATGCAGAGATACAGAGGCAAAGACCCACCCCACACAAACAACTGGGAGAGGGTTCGGTTCCTACCTTGTGCCCCGTACTGCTGGCTCCCTGCAACCCCAAATAGGATTAATTAAGAATGGAAAATTTATAAATTAGCAAATAAATGGGATTAAGTTAGACTAGAAGTTAAGGTACTTCACTATGAACGGTCCAGGGTTAAAATCCCACCTCTGCCAAGCTGCCATTGTTGGGTCTTTGAGCAAGACCCTTAACCCACCAGTGTTTGGACTGTAAGTTCAATTGTCAGTCATTTTTTATAAGATCTTTTGCTAAATGACTAAATGGTTATTTATTTGGTTTATTTACTTACTTATATGCCTTTAGTGAAAGGCATAGTATTTGGGGAGACCAGGGGTAATGTGTCCCCCTAAATGTTTGAAGGGGGGTTAAATATCCAACACATCATCCTCATGATTTTGTTTTTAACAGTGTAACCTGTTTTCTCCTGCCTTTAAGATTTGGTAGAATTTATTATTTAAATCATGTTATTTTTTAATATGGTTGTGTACAAAGGAAGAATGGAGGTAAGCCAGTCAGTAAACTGGGCACTGGGAGAGAAGACAAAAGCTTCCTGGCCTGGCATGATAGCTGTGACTGTTAAAGCATCTTACAGATAAAAAGGCAGTATCTGGGTGGAATTTTGGGTTAACTCACAATGGTGTGTGTCTAAACTTGGTTTTCTGAAACATCTGACACACAGAGACTGCTGTCTGTATCTTTTTAGCATGCAAGCGCTACAATTCAAACAGGTAGACTGAGCATGTTATCAGTACTAATGTGACACATTGCTGGCGTGAATATAATTCAAATTAAAGATAAACTTAAAATATACATATTCATATTCAAGATGCCATTTTTGTCATATTTTGTCTTCCGTGTGTAGCATATGCTTTTTTTTTTACACTGCTCACAAAAATGCATTAAGTTGAGTGGTGTAAGCAGTGTTTCTGCCCAGAGTTGAAACAAAACCTGCTCCACTGCCTTTAGTCATGGATCGACTGTTCTGGTCTCAAGCTTGCACATTACATGTCATTTGGTTCTCAATGATTGAGGCTAAACACATCTCCTGGTGTGAAACTTCTTGGAAAAGTGTCCACCATGCAGCCGTGACCCTCTCGGGGTGTGATGTGAAATCTGACACAGCCTGTAAGCCCATGAAGTTATATGCAAATAGAAAAGCTTCCACTAATAGGTGATATGCATTGCTTGTAAATGAGCTTACCTGAAAGCTATCGTCCTGCATATGTATGTCCAGACAGACATAGTGCATTCAGTCCTCAACCCTTCACTGAGAAATAAGGCAGATTATGAAAAGTGATACGTTCCCATGCCTCCACTGAAGGCAGGAAAGCAGCTCAGCATACACTGTGTAGACAAAAGTGTGTGCATACCCAAGAAATGGCATCCAAAACATGGTTATTAGTTTGGAGTTTGCTGCTATATTAATCTTTGTTATTCTAAAATGGCTTTCCACTAGATTTTGGAACACGACTGTGAGGTCAGATTCAAATGTTAGACAACTAGACAAGTTGTTAGACAAGTACAGGCTCACTTTTGGCATTAGGGTCAATGTTCTGGTACTCCCAATCAGAGTTGACAAACCAATTCACTTTTTAAGGACAGCAGGACAGAACGTTGATGAACTGAAAAGCTATAAATGTAAGTACAACCCATTTTTTACATCCACCATCCATGGAGAATCCAGAACATGATTTATATTATGAACGTGTTCCTAGTGAGAAATAGGCTGTTTTGAGTCGTTGTGCATTCAGCACCAAGGACAGCTACCAGACTGGAATGGGCTGTATGGTAACTGGAAAAGCACAGATTTGCCCATCATACTGTATATTTTGGATGCTGCCTCAGTGTTGCATTGCTAAGTCAATGTGGCATGCAGAAATGGCTACTAAGTACACATTAATGTCCTGAATAATCTTGTTAATGCGATACTAGCATTCTTGTGTCAAATCACCTCTGAAAACGCTGCCACTGACAGTGATACAGAGTCCTAAAATAAAATCAAATGCTTTTTTTAATAGCTTCATATTAATTTTGAAATATTCCCTCATTTTTGTGAGCAGTATGTTTTTTACAACCAGTATGTCTTCAAATTATGATAATTTATTTTGTCCTAATAATAGAGGGTGACAACGGGTGGTTAGAAAGGCATGTTTCTGACTTGCAGTGTTATCAGAACTGTGATTTTCCTGTCAGGTTGGGCTTTTTTAAACCTGCTTAATTATGACTATGCACTGATGATACAATAGTATTTGGTATCTTGGTGAAACATACACGAAAGTGCAGATTTGAAAAGTCAGGTTATTCACAGCACAGCTTCCAGCTAATTGCAGTTTTGCCCATTAATTATACCACCGTATAGCCAGGTGCTCATATTATAAATGATGCGCAATGTGGGTTTACGCCGGGTATTTTTTTTTCCTCCCAAAGACATGTATTACGTTTATTGGTTGCGGTCATTGCTCGCTGCTACAGTGACATGTTTAAGGGCCGGCGAGGAAGTGATATACAGTCCTGAGTCTCTAGGTAAATGAGTAAGAACAGCTGCTCCTAAATATCAAACAGGGCCCACTGTCAAAAATCAAATAGCTGGTTTTTCATCAGGCCAACAACAGCTATTTGGGAATTTTCAAGACCCCAAAGGCACAGTAAATATACATTTAAGGAAATCAAAGAGCAAGGCTATTCCATAATAAGTCCCTTTATTTAATTTAAACCATTAAACCATTAAAAGTTATATTTTTTATGAATTCTGGATTTGTCCCATTTATTTGTCCACTATACACAAATAAACAAACTCTACCCCTGGTTATTGGTGTATTTGCTGACATTCAGTCACACAAAAAAACCTGATGGACTAAGAGTAACGTGAATATGCTGTCTCTACACCAGCCTTAATCCTAAATAAAATCCAAAACAATTAGAAATCAATTACAATTTTCCTCTCTACTACTTTGCATCATTTAAATGCATGGGATTATGGGATACTGTCAAATGGCACGGTCAAGCTATAATGAACAAAGCCTTATACGGTAGTGTTACAAATAGTTTGCAATTCTGTTCCCTATTGAATAATAACACTATATAGAGTGTTTGATGTAGAATGTATGGTATAGTGATTCGGGGACTGTTTTGGACACGGCCACAGCTACTCAAGTAGCAGAAATGCTTGTAAATGTGTTTTAAAAAAACCTTTAACACGTTATTAACGCGTCACTTTTTTCAGCACTAATATATATAAGGGATGGCCTCCTGGGTCTAAAATACTGCCTAAATACATTAGTTCCGTCTGTGCCCCTTACGCTGAGCACACAGTATGAGGTGGGATGGTGAAAATACCCAGAGCGAAATTAACACCCGTTTGCTGTGACCAAAAGCTACGAGTAAATGTGAGACTGTGCTGTGAAGGCTGTGTGGGAGAGTTTAAAGTGTTGTGATCATGCAGGTTGTTCAGTGGCCTGGTTTTACTAGCACTAATAAAACTAACAAAGAAATGATGAGTCGCTTATTCGTTCCCTTTAAGTCCCCTTGGGCACTGAACCGAACGCCTCGTTTCTCTTCAATTGTCTAATAACATGTCATTCCCTCATTAATTCACCATGCACAGGACAGCCTGGCGTGGAGCGAAAGGAGTGTGTCTTTCTCTAACCTTTCCCCTCTGCTGTAAGTACATGTCAGTGCAGAACTGCCACACAAGGATGAGCTTCTGCAGTCACACAGTGCAGCTGGATAACGATCGGAAAGTGCAGCATGTGGCACATAAATACATTTCCACAGGTATGTGCAAAAAAAAGAGAATACAAATTTATAAAGACTTGCAGAATAAAAGTAGCAATTAAAAAGGGACCACAATAAGTCATAGCATTATGAATTCATTATGAACTAAAATTCAAATGCAATTCATAATAATGAATTAATTAGTAAAACAGCACCATTAATACTACATTAATAACTAAGCAGGTGTGCCATCAGACCACTTTATGGGGGAACTTACCCCATTAATATGTTTATGTGCCCCAATAAACCCATTGTGAGAAAAAGTTAATTGTACCCTGATAGTTTAGCAGCACTACAGGACATACAAGACAAGCCAGTGAGCTTCACTACAAGCACTACGTTTCTTATAATGCTCAAGCATCTTTCCAAATGCTTGAGGGATTTTCACGAGTAAGCACCAGTTTCTTTTGTTTTTTTAACATGGTCGTTTACAGATATTTTATATTTTATCATATTTTTATTATTTCTAATAAGAGACTGTACTCATCTATCAATAAATTACTATTTTGTCTCCTTAATCACCTCTTGACTAGCAGATTTTCTGGTCATTAGACCATGGAAGACTGATTACAATTCCTTTCCACCTGCACTAATGATGCTTTTTGCTGTCATTTGCATAAAATGGTGGAATTCTCAGGGCACCTACCTTAGTATTTCTGAGATATTTTTCTAAAACCTCAGCCTCTTACAGTGCTAGATTTTCTGCTGGCATTATATCACAACCATGTCAATTTTACTACAATCATGAACTGTATTATAACGTTTAATCGTCCTAAATAATGGACCACATAGCTACATATGGTAGCTACATAATAGGATTCTCTCAACATTAAGGCTTTATCTAGGAGAAATCTCGTGCAATACTACAACAGAGCAAATCTCAGCAGGACAGCCCAGAGCTTGGTTGCCATGGTGAGGATTGCAGCACGTTCGGATGGTTGGATGGGTGTTGGTTAAAACAAGGTTTCAGAAGGTTGAGGGTCTGCTGGGAGGTGTGTGTGCATTGAAGGAATCGAATGTAGTCAGTGAGTCTGGTGTCTGATCATATTAGTACAATTTTGCTACTATTTTAAGACTACCATCTATATAAACCTTTTGCTGTAATGGAAGGCTACACAGTATGCTTTTGTAATTATTTTTTATTAGATCAAAATACTTTGCATCTCTGGTGTGGACAACCACGGACATAGCTTCCACACAGAGGAAGACCAAGATCAGATTTAGATTTATTTGTCACATACACAATTATACAATAAAATGATATTGTAGCGATATGTTTTTGTTTTTCCTTATTGACGGACCTCTTTTATCTTCAAAGCATTTCCA
>JAUZSV010425841.1:0-10518 GCA_034780495.1 Parotocinclus cesarpintoi | reverse complement strand
CACAAAAATAGGGCATAATTCATTCAATTGAGTTTGAAATGTCCAACAATTGTAGTGAGCAGTATATTTAAGAAATCTGTTTTGTTTTTTTTAATCTTTCGCTACTGATCCATTTTGTCTACAACAGTAAGGTGCGATTGTGGTTTCTCATAACTGATGATTTTTTGATATTTTAGTTCAGGCACAAAAAGGGGAAGGCCTTAATGATACATTACAGACAAGTAATTTGGTTTGATCCTCTGGCTGAAAACAGGAAGTGCCATTTTTGGCTGAAAATATTTTCTTTAACAGTTGCTAAAAGTTCCGTGCATCTTTAGTCTGAAACTAGTATGACGTGTTATTTTAGTAAAACAAGGCAAAACAAAACAAGCAAGTCTAAAAATAAAGGTCTCTACGCATACAAACACACACGTGTTATTGGATTGGATTCAAGCAGGATCCATTTACACCAAAATATATTTTTTAAAACTTACAGCTTTCAAGTTTCAGAACAGATGGCATTCTCTGGGGTGAGCAAAACAACCCTGAGCCTCTAAGGCAAGCATGTACACTGCTCATAAAAAAACAGGGGATATTTCATGATGAAGTATCCCTTAATTTTTGTGAGCAGTATATTTAACAACCATCACATATTACAGTAAAGATAATCAGGTTTAAAAAAAAAAAAAAAAAAAGCACTGGAACCCTGAACATATATGTGTAGAAAAAAATAAGTAATGAAAAAACAAATCAATTTTCGTCACAAATTCAGCGAATCTTTAAGTTAACTAACCGCAAAGACATTTTAACGCCTGCATTAATCTTTTTCCATTACTCCAGTTCTGAACCTCTACACTGGCTTCCACTCTTTATCACTACTGATACCAGCCTATATTGCAATGACATGGTACATTTTTACAACCATTACTTTCTCTTCCTCTTCCAAAAATAAGTAGACTTACAAACTGAATTTAACAACACTGACCAACAACTACTATTTTTTAAATTTTAAAGTTCCTGCAAGGGCAGACAAAACGGTAGCAAGCAAAAAGGAACCACACCATGCCTTCATCAAAATGGTGTAAAAGAACGATGAGCCACTCACCAAGGGGGAACGGGAAGGGATGCATTATTTTGCAAAAGCTGTACAGCCTGGCTGCATCCCACCTTGTTATAGTACCGTTTGTGGTATGATCCTGCTCTCCCAGAGATCGAGAATGAACTGCGCTGCAGCAAACTAGTGGGGTCGAACCGGTTGGTTGATATTTGGACAAGCATGGAGTCCCTGTTTTAGGCATTGTCACCAGTTTCATTGATGAAAACGTTTAAAGCAATACTGTACGGCTGAGTTTGCACTGAGCAGGAAATGGAAAACCTGGAGCGGAGTATGAGGTGGGAGCGGGAAAAAAAATAAATGCTGGAGTGGAGCGGGAATGAAGTTGATAAAGCCACGTTGTGTCTGTAAAACAGCACTGCTGAACATCAGCTCTCACTTTGCTGTAGGTACTGGTAAAAAATGCACATAGTCTGGTCTGTAGCATGTAACACTTTCCAGTCTTGCTTCTGTTCTTGTGTCATATGAAGTTAAAATCTGTGCATGAAAGCGAGACTCACCTCTCTAACACTGTGCGTAACAGCCCAGGTGAGGAACACCCGTGACATCACCTGAAATCCAGTCAGGACCACAGAGGAGGGCACTATGCCTAAAAAACAATAGAGTAGCATATACAGGGTATAACAGGGTTTTGTCTTTTGCAAATGAGACTCCTCTCTCAAGGCTGACATGCGCCACTGCTAGCCTGTTTCCATTGTTACAACACAAGTATTACCATCATCAATCAGCTGCACAATCATACGCTGTCGTTGTAATGACAGTAATGTTGGAGATGGCAATATACTGCACAAGAATAGGCAATATATAGTCAGGCAGTATATAATCAAAGTACTGGCAGCGCTGGGAAATGTAGTGAGGAAAAGCAGTGGTCGTGCAATTATTTTCTTTTTTTAACACTTCCAGTTTGTTATTCAATGAATTATTTGAGATATACGCTAATTATTGCAAAAGCTTTATGTTAATGATCTATATGTATTTTGAATTGTACTATTTTTAAAGTGTACTACTTGAAAAGTTTTTTTTAAATAGATAATGCTAGAAAAATAATGGCAGCCAGTGGTTAGCCAAAGGAGACCTGACTGTTTGCACTCTGAAAGGTCAAGCATTACATGTAAGATAACAAGGTTTGGACTGTGCTCCCGTCACTCCACACAACACACGAGCAAACGTCTTTACTACATCACATTACCTCTTTCAGAATGACAGCATGGCAACACTCTAGAAATCTTTATTTAAACATGTGCTGCTACAGATATGTGACTTGATAAAACATCATACACTGGAAATGGTTAGAAAAAGCTCAGAAAGCAAGCACTCACCAAGAGCACAGTGTATTATCTGTGGGAGAAAAGCAAAGAAAACCGTAAAGTCAAAGTAAAATCATTGACATTTGATCAGATATTATGAAACACTCAGCTTAGATCCAACTGTGATACAGATCCAATTATTCTGGAGCTTATCAGCGTTATGGAGTATCTGCACCCTGGAAAGCAGCGTTTATGTTGGAACACAGTACACTGTAGTAAAGTGCTGATCCATTAATAGCTCAGCGCTTTTAAGAATATTTCCCTGTGCCAATACATTCCTTCTTATTCCATCATAGGAACAAGCTGGCTTTCACATGTAATATTTGGATATATATTAGGGTTGAAACGATACACAAATTTCACAACACGATACGTATTGCTATTTTTGCTCCACGATTCGATACATTTTCGATACAACATGGAGAAAGAAAATGATTTTAATTTCTCTATTATTTTTTTGATGTAGAGGTCACAGAGGCATATACAAACTCCATTTTTGGAATGGATGACTGGTACCAAAAGTTTTCATATAAAAAAATATACATAAGAACCATTATACCAAGTCTTAGTATGATAGCATGAGTACATATGGAAACTGAACTTGCTTTAGCCAGTATATTTACAATTTGATCCTGTTTCCTTATAAAGTGCCACTATTACTTTCTGGGTGAAACAAGTGCGGGATGGAATTTTATAACGAGCCTCGATTCACCCCAGCAAAAAGCGGAATCCAGGATCGTCTACAACAGAGTAGGGCTGCAAATCCGAAGCTTTAAACTCAGCTAATCGTCCAGCAGGCTAACCAAAACAATAGCATCACGTTTTTTCCCCCAGTAGCTGGAAACGCTGCTTGGGCGCCGTCATAGTAACACACCTGTTATAAACTGTGACACGAGACATTGTATGAAACTACGGCTGCAACTCTGTAGCGCGGGTTGAGAATCGGCGCAGGAAATAATTTTTAAAAAATCTTAATGTATTTGATTCACAGGTCGTATCGTATCGAAACCCCCGTATAAAAAAAATTATAATATATTATATAAATAATATTACTATGTGTATCGTGACACCCCTAATATATAGTGTATAAAATATTGTATTAAATCTTTTAGGGAAGGCCCTTTTTCTTGGGTGAATCTGGTGTGAAAAAAATTGACTGGCTTGTACAGAAACCTGACCCCATCCCCATTGAACACCATTGGAATGAACTGGAATGGAGTATCTGAACCTCTTGTCCAACATCAGTGTCTGAACACACAAATGTTCTTTTGGATAAATAGGTACAAATTCCAATCCAAACTCTTGTTGATAACTCAATACTTGTGTTCATAAACGTATGAATTTGTAGCATTTTAAAGCTTTGGTTGCCTATATACATGAAAATCTGGAACTGTGCATATAAATATTATCTCCCAGCTCACCACTGACCTCAAGGAGAGCCCCAGTCTGAAAGAACTTCAGCGGCTTCTCTATGGAGTAGTAAAGTCCATGGTAGCTACCTCTCGCAAAGTATGCCCGAACAAGCCCAACAGCAATGACCAACCACCTGAAACACAATAAATATCATGTTTACATCTATAGCAATGTGCATGACATGGATTTCAATTAAGATCCTATTTGTAAAAGTCTTTAAATCTGACAAACAGGTCAGTAATTGGCCAATACAGCTAATGCAGATAATTTAATTGCTCAGAATTTTGTCGTTTGTGCTTTGTGGCCGTGTTTCGATCACACAGCCACATAATTAATACATATTTTCATTTATTAAGTATTTTTTCATATTAAGTTTTTTTTCACAGACCAAGAAAATTGTTCATATTCAGTCTTACTTAGCTATACCACTACAATTTACACCAAAAAGTAAGACTGCACTCCTGTTCCTCACGGTCAAAAAGATTGTTTGTTTGCCTTCTTTAACGTCGCTATCAACATCAGTGGTTATTTCAGCAACACACACAAGGTTACAGCTATACGTAAGGGTATCTCAAGTCAACACCAATTTAGAGTAATCGATTCACCTAACACCCGTGTGGGAGGAAACCGGAGTACCCAGAGAAAACCCACAAAGACATAGGCAGAATATGTAGGACCCAGGATGTCAAACGATGAGGAATGTGTAATGAAGTCTGAACATCAGTGTGCAACTGTGAAAATGATTACTTGTGAACACTGTTAGCAATTATAGGGGTATCTTGGTACCTCAACTCTCGTCGTTTGTTGGGCATTCGGGGCGCTCGTTTCGACTCGTACGAAGCCGCAGCATCCATTCCAGCCGAAACATCAGAACACAATAACTGAGTGCCGGGCTGAGCACTGTGGTTTTTGGGTTTTTCTTTACTTTAACACACATTACAGTGTTCTTACTGTAAATAAGTCCCCATGGGTCTTAAAAAGGTTAGTAATAACAGTCAACCAAAAGGAAAACCGCTGCTCTGTACAATATTCGCCCACATCTACTGAGCTTCCAGGCGGCAACAGCAGCATATGGAGTTCACCAATAGTGTAAGTGTTTTGATTTTGCTTTGCACTTTCAATACATTGTTTAATAAATGAGATATTTTTCAAACACTATGTTATAAAATAAGTTTTGTGTTCATTTTAGCCAACTGTCAGTTAATGTACGTGTTTTAAACATGTCTAATATGCACTGCTAGAATATTATATTAGATTTTTCAGAAGTCATAAACCCCCAATCATAAATCAGGGAGCACCTGTACACTACAACTCTATTATTGCATATAGAGTATGTCGAGTCTGGAAAAGGGTAATTCAGTTTACATGAATCCTTATGGGAAAAATGAGCTCAGTAATCAATGTTTTCGGTAATCAGCAAGCTTTCTGGAACGAATTACCACGTGTAGCAAGGTACCACAGCATTTAACCTTTTTGTTCTTCAACAAAAAAAAGTTATGATTTTAGGTGTGTACTTATTTTGTTTATTGTGTTACACTTGAAATAAACTTACATTAAACATTTTTTTAAAACACTATACAATTCAATATGAACAAGTACTGTACTTTTACTAAATATGTGAAACTTAAACATTATCAGTCATACCAGTTTTCAAATGATCTCAAAGACATTTGTTATGTAAAAGACTTAATGTGTTAACGTAGCCTTCTGGGATTCTAATTCCTGAGTCAATAAAACAAGATAAGTTGAACTGAAACTGTTTATAGACAGATGCTTAAACTTAAATGTATTCAAATTACTAAGAAAAACGGCACATTCTAAAACACTAATATGGCCAGTATGCTTTGGCTTTTAACAAGTGTGAGTTTTGGCATAAAGAAGACTGTTTAAATAGCTCCTTCAACTTGACAGATGGTGTTAAAAAAAAAGCATATTCTTGTTACAGCATACCAAAATTCCTCTTATTACACAACCAGCTATCAACATCATTAACCATCTTGAAAAACAGCCTTCTACAAGAACAGATAGTTCAAAAGAGTCTGTTTAGATGGAGAGGCCACAACAGTGTCCAGAGCCGAGAACCTGATGTGCTACATTCCTAAGACCAGTCCAGTGACCTCACTGTCACTTGTTCATGTGATATTTGTTACTTGGCCACTCTTGGATAGGAGTCCTAACATTAGTCTTGAATTTCTGCCATTTGAACATAAACTGTCTCACTGCAATTGGTGGAGTTAAACATTTTTAGAGATGGTTTTGTAACCTTATTCAGACTGATGAGTTTTAACAATTTGTTTTCTGAGGTCCTCAGCTCGTTATTCATGCCGTAATACACTTCCATGAACATGTTGTGAAGCTCAGACTTTAAATTCTTTAAACACAACATGGAGCCCATTGATTAAAAACACCCACTGCAATTTCACCTTTAAATTAACTGCTAGAACTGAAGGTTCACTTAATTTTGACACTCAGTATTATGTAATACTGCATAGTTTTACTCAATTAATAAATTCCCAAGTATCATTTATGTCTCGATGTATTATTAAGGATTGGGTGGTATGACAGTATATCAGAATAAAAAATAATTTAAAAATGGTGAGGGTATTTTAAATTTCTGCTTGACGCATTAGATTTACCTACAGTCGGGGCCAAATATTTTGAGAATGGAACAACTTTTTTCACTAGATTTGCTGCCTTAGTTTTTTTCTGTTTTCTGTCATGTATATATGGCATGGGCAGCACGGTGGTTCGGTCGGTAGCACCACTGCCTCACAACAAGAAGGTCCCGGGTTCAATCCCAGAATGGAGCGGCTTGGGTCCTTTCTGTGTGGAGTCTGCATGTCCTCCCCGTGTCTGTGTGGGTTTACTACGGGTTTCCTCCCACAGTCCAAAGACGTGTGCTAGGTTAATTGGCGTCTCAAAATTGTCATTGACTTGTGTATGCAAACACCCCAGCCGTGTAACTGGAAACAGCTCCACGCCTGTCCCAAGCCCAGATAAATGGGGAGGGGTGGAGAAAGCAATGGCAAAACTACTCCACTATCCTGCCGAAATACTTCATGTATCACATCGATGAAGGACAGAAATATGTGGAGATCCATGATCCATCAAGTGACCGAGAGTCGGCTACGACTGTACGATTAATCCCATCCCAAGTTTTATGCGGTCCTTGACCATTATGATACATAAAGCAATATTGTATGAGAATAAAATAGTTAAAGCCTGCATATTTAAATTGTATGAGCTGCAATTCATGAGCTTTTGTAATTGGTGTAATTGTACGGGGTTTTAAATGATTAAAATGATGATTATCTCCACATTTATCATGATTACTATAAAATACCACAGGAAAACCATCTCAGAATCACAAACAAACACAGTTACCATTAAATACCATACAACTTTAGATGAGAATCATGATTAATTTGACTATAACCAGAGTTACTATAGCTACAATACTAAAACCAGGAGTAATTTTCTAAGGTAAAAAACGTACATAATTTATAATATGCGGCTGACAAAAATGAGGGGATATTTCAGAAAGAAAGGTCTCCTAATTAAATATCCCCTAATGTTTGTGAGTCAGTCAGTCAGTTTATATAAAGCCAGTGACTGTCACATATTTATAAGAGAGCAGACCAAGGTCAGACTGTCTGTGGGGGATTTACATGTGAGCCAACATGAACCATGCGGTTGTTCTGACCTTTCACCTACAATATATATGTATATGTGCACGCACACGCGTGCACACACACACACACACGAGATAGATAACTATATATATATACAAGATAACGATATGTCTTTCTGTATTAATATCACCGTCTCCAAAAATATAGTGGACAGCCATAACTGGGCTATGTTCTACTACCACCTACTAATAGATCATATAAGGGGCGACAGTTGGTATTCTTAGGATACAGGAAGGGTACAAACACCGGACAGCTAATTCCTGAGTGTGGGTTCTGGGTCCCGGTGTCCTTTTACTGGATTCCTGAGGTTAGTATGACCAACGCAATATCTATTAATAATATAAGAGTATTTAAATCATGCTAAACAACTTGTGAATTCAGATTTAATGCACGGCACGGGGTTATTCATCCCCTTTTGCTAATAGTAACTTATTGTCAGATATTTTAAATTAATAAATAGCCTCAACAATGCAAATCAATGGCTTTACACAGTTCATAAGAAACGGTGTCGAGCAGCCAAACATGAAACACTTTCGACTGTATTGTGCAAACCAAAAACATGCATGGGGTATGAAGCGATCCAAAACGGTGGATGAGACAAACGATGTATAAAAAGGCAGGAAGGCTCAAGAATGCACCCGTTACCTCTGTTACTTACTACATTACATTTGCAACATTTAGCAGACGTTCTTATCCAGAGCGACTTACAAAAGTGCTTTGACTTAATTAAATCTCTTGGATAAAAACATAGACAAATTTACTGTACAATGAAAGGCATTCTAAAACCGTAATCTACTGTAGGTCTTTTTTTTTTTTTTTTTTTAAATAAGTCATTACAGGGCTTTTTACAGAAATAATTCAAACTGTGAGGTACAACCCTAACATTTTAAAAAGAAAAGGATCGAGTTTAGATGGATTGATTTGTTACACACGTTTAACAAGGTTACTGTGCAACAGCCAAACATTATTTTGATATTATCGAATCATATTGGAGCCGTACTGGATCAAGGACAAATTTTTCCCCAATGGGAAGGTGGTCGTGTAACATCTCAAAGAAGACCAGAATTGCCTCTGAGATCGACTGGTGCAATCAGATTGGCAACATCTTGTGTGCATCAAAAACAGAAAAAACTTCACAACTTTTGTTGTTGGTCACAGATAACTGAATTAAATTGATGATTCTAAAGTCTTGGGAATGCAGCTGCGGTATCATAGCAACATACTTCAACAACCGACCCCTAAGAACGATCACACAGCACTGTTACCCCTCATAACCAAAGTCTGAGAAACCGGGACTGAAGACGACAAGAAACGTAGTGATCGTCTGAAGAACCGATACCCACAAAGAAACCTCAACGATGGTTTTGGCAACCTTTGGGAAAAGTCAACCATGCAGCAGGAGATGTGTCCTGTGACTTTTGACTCACCCTGTATAGTATATCAGTGCATACATATACAATTATTATACATCACATCATACAGTCTTTATTTCTGTCATTACTTACTGCTATTACTTCTAATACCTTGTCATCTCTGATGTGATGGAGAAAGAGAAAATTCAGCTCACAGAATTAACATCCGTAACAGAAGTAACAAAGGTTACAGTTACTTCTGTTACCTCCGCTTCTTCATTATCTCCTTAGCTACACCGGTTATCGGTCACACTACTACTTGCCTCTGTTACTTCTGTTATATGTGTAACCCATCGCCCCTGTTACCATTGTTACTTCTCTTGCCCGTTACCTTTGTTACATGTTATCTTTATTACTTCCGTTACTTCAGTTACCTCTGATACTCCATAATCTGTCACCAGTGTTACCTCAGTTACCCTTGTTACTTCTATTACTTTAGCAATTACTGTCACTTCTATTATCCAATCACCTCCGGAACTTGTATTAATTCTGTTGCTTTTGCTGCTTGGCCCTTCTATAACACTATCACCTCTGTTGCCTTACCCACTCAATCATCTCTGTTACATCCATTATCTATGTAACCCATAGGCCCTATTCCCCCATCGCCTCTGTTTACTTGAGTCACATTGGTACTTCCAATGTATTTCCCCATTGTGGGACTAAAGGATTATCTTATTACTTCTGTTATCTCTGGGGACTGTGGTAGCCTAGCGGTTAAGGACTTGGACTCTGCCCCGACGGCCAAGTTGCCACAGTTGGGCCCTTGATCAAGGCCCTTAACCCACAATTGCTTGAATTGTAAGATTGTTTGAGTTGTTAGTCGCTCTGGATAAGGGCGTCTGCTAAATGCTGTAAATGGAAATCTGTTACCCTTTACTTTTACTACCCCCTCATCTCTGTTACTTTATAACCTCAATTCCCTTGTTACTGATGCTACTTCTATTACTTCTCATACCTGTGGCTGTTCTAGTCCATCACCACCTTCTTCTGTGTCCTGTACTATCCTGTGTATTTAGCGTACTCTGTGAACCTGTTCTACCCTGGCAATTCCAATTGTAATTGTGCACTTCATGGTGTCCTGTATTTTGTACTGTACTTCCAACGTTACAAGATGGTTCTGGACGAACAACATTTTAACATGCATCATACATCTATAAGATAGTAAAACATTAGGGAATTTTCTCCATTAGAAAAGGAAATAGTAAAATATCCTTTTGTACTCTACTTAAATTATTATATTACTTGGAAAAAACAAAAGTCATAATAGGCTTTTCACCCTTATACCGGATACAGAAATTTGACTTCATCAGTCACCCACGGAACGATCCTGACTTGGGCCATGACCTCAGCAGTGGGCTTTCTGACGCTTATCTCAAGCTTTACTATGTCTATCTGTGATGTTTTTAGAGGTGATGGAACAGTTCAAGGTTGGAAAACAGTAATTTGTGTGCGAGTGTGTGTTCTCTGAAACATACTAGACAAGGGCAGGCCTGGGCAAACAAGTGTGACAAACTTATGTCTCATTATAGCACGGGAACATTGGGGTGGGAGCAGCAAAGTTAAATTTAAACCCGGTCTTAATTTAGCTGCATCGTAAAAGC
>JAUZSV010425832.1:0-10518 GCA_034780495.1 Parotocinclus cesarpintoi | reverse complement strand
CGCCTTTATAGGACGCGAGGCAGCTGTTCGGGATCTGGGCATGATGAGACAGTGGATATAAACCGTCTAACCGATACCTCTGTAATGGCGACCGGTGAGGATGGCCGAACGCACCGGGGGAAGGTAGGAACCCTAACAATTTGGTCAAATAGTCCAAAATGACAATCACATAGCAGTTGCACCAACCAGCCTCTGGAAATTGGCTATGCACATCTCTATGCCCATGCGAGACATCAACATATTTCATGCCATGCCTGCATCATAGCAGTGGCCAAACAGCTCCACATTGTTCTTTCCAGTAGAACTGCTGCTGAAGATGGCACAATGATCTGAAGACAACACAGTGTCCCTTCGCCACTGGACTCGGCCACCTGAAGCTTGTCACCACGTAGCTGGCAACCTGGTCTCATAAAGTAACAGGCCTACTAATTATGTTTTATCTGTAAGAAGAGTGAATGTCATGCAAAATGTCAAGTCAGTTGTTTGGGTGAAAGTTCATCAGTAATGGGACAAAGGATAACCTTCATACACTCAAATATGGTGGACAGCATATCAAACACATTATGTAGACCCTTAGGTCAATTTTCTGACTTGACATAAAAGTCACTGCTTGAACATGAGAATAAATAATGAATAATGTAAAACAAGAGGAACACAATTCTACTAGTTTGATGTGTCACTCGTCATCATATTTGTAAACTGAAATATAATTCAAGTTGCCATTTTGGTGACATGGCCTAACATGACCTTCCAATTCTCCCAGAGCACATGGTTAATTTTGTATAACCAACTGAAAATCTGTTTACATTTATAAAGCTGATTTACTCTTGAGACCCTCTCTATGTAAAGCTTGCAATATAGCTGCTAAACTGTTTGGCTGTCTGTTGGCTACCCTTTCTTTTCACGCAGCAACAGAAAGTCTATGACGTAAATACAGACCTTGCAGACACAGTATTAATTATTTGTGGTGGTTTTACTTAATCCTTTAATGAAAATGCTGAAATGATTCCCCTATCTATTAAACATTTTTACTTACCTGGTATACTGTACAGTCAAACCAGTAGAAGCTCCTGACCAAAAATGTGAGTGACACATACTCCTGAACCCTATTATCATCCCAGTTCATTTTGTAAGTAACTGGAATATGTAATATACCAAAAATGCCTACTGACTGTCACTTGTAATGCAGACCTGATTCTTTGCGTGAGGCATTCAGCTGTACCACATTCGACTGATGAATTTCCTATGGAAACATGCAAGGCACCGTAAAACAGTTAAACAACATGCCTTAGAAATGTTATTCACATGTGTAAATGGGTTAGATATACTTTTTATTAAGCAATATTGCATTAAGCAAGTGTAATAAATTGTATGTAACACTAAACTGCAAATATTAAATGCATGCTATACAAGTACACAGTACAGTATTTTGGGGGTTTTTTTGTTCATACATCTTAATCAAATATAGGCACAAAAAAATCTAATTTCAACTTAATTTAAATTATGACTATACATTCATTCTCCTATTATCTCTTTATAGATATGCCATTCCAGGTATTGCATTCGAGGTAAATATTAAGGAATACAATGCAATGTGTGTTGTGTGGATAATGGTGGCACAGTCCCTAAGGTACGGGTTAAACAACCAGAAGTTCCAGAGAACAAGTCCCAGCACTTTTATGCTGCCAGTGGTGGGCCCTTGAGAAAGGTGGTTAACCCATAAATGTTTGCGTGGCACACTGTGAGACTGTGTCATTTGTAAGACACTTTGGATAAGAACATCTGCTATATTGATAACTCTGCTCTTACATTTTCACTTTCTATACCCTATTAGTCCCGTTCAGTTTCACAGAGGAGCTGAGGCCTAGCTGAGAGCACAGGGCAAAAGGAGGGAACAATCATTAGATATGGAATTAGTTCATCATGGGGGAAAATGCACACTTACATTAGGACAGTTTAGACGGTAACTAATCAAGACAAAGATGGACTGAAGGCTGAAACCAGAGTACCTGGAGAAAATCCATGCAGATACAGTACAGTATGTGGGCAGTGGTAGGGCTGAAACATAGCAAAGCACTGCACCGCCATGCCAGTCTAAATGATTAACTGTGAAAGGGTAAATGTTGTTTAAATCCCTGTCTCATCCAATTCCCAGTACTGCACTCAAGCCTCTGTGTGCCAGCTAAAGTGCAGCACTTGATGCCCCAAGTCAGATCTGATGGTGTTCGTTTGTATACAAATCACAGGCCATGCTGTAATGCTGTTTTTGCCAGAACAATGGGATCATTGTAAATGTGTATCTGGGTGGCACTTCTGCACATGGCCCTGCGGTGCACTGAGACACGTTCAAACAGAAACATATGTATGTACTGTGTGTGCCTGAGCCAAAGACTCAACACAATGCAACACGAAACAATGCATGCTTTAGAGAAGGTTGAAAGCCTCAATATGAATCTGGTTCTGTGCTATCCATCTATTGTGTCACGTAAATGGCTAATTGACAGATTGGCAAGGGAAGGAACAGGAGGCTTACGGCTCATAAAGAGACCCTGTTGATATTGCATCATGTAAGCAAAGCTGTGAAGACAAACATGCTAGACAACATTCTGATAAAAAGGAAACACAATGCGACTGAAACATAAATGTAAACATTATAAGACTGCTCTTAATGAACTAAAGAAAATTAAAATATGAATCTTGTAGTAAACAATTATTTAATTTTCCAGAATACACTAGGGGTTGCTAGTCAACTAGTTAACTACAACATCCATTAGTCGCTATGGAATGTTGTAGTTGACTAGATCGAATGAGAAAAAAACAGTAACAAGAACGCAGAAAGACAGTAAAGAAAGCAGCTCTTTTTGAAACAATGTGCCATAAAATAACAGAATTATATCAATAAAAAGACTTAAATTGTCTTAACTCTCTGTTATCGTTTTTTCCAAACCTGACCATCTAATTATGCCGTTATCATCAAAGAAAACAAGAATCTGCAGGAAAATCTGCAGGAAGTTTTAATTGGATATGTTTACGCAGACGTTTGTCTCTGCAGAATGTAGATGAAAAAGAGGCATGCACAGCAGCTGTTAGTTCTCTATTTGTGCTGTGCAAATAAAAAAAGACCAGTTGTCAGGATTATAAGACAAGAGTTTATCCATAGCCCAGACATGTTTGAAGAGAATGCCAGTTAGACTTTTTTTTCTTTTCTTCTGTAAGATGAAACTCTTCTGCTCAGTTTGACCAAGTTTGTGTTATATTTTTAGCTTTTGTTAACAGTATTGGGTAACAGCAATTCCTTGTACATTGTTAGCAACAAAATTCAGTTATTATACATTGTTGTGAAGTATACAAATCACATGTTCTGAAATTGAAAATAATACAATATTAACTAAATAATGGACACACTGAATATTATAAACTGGTATAATATGAAAAGATAATGTTAAAAGATTTATACATTATTCATATATTATTACTGATTTTCACATTTAATGTGAACAGTGTGAAAGAAAGAAAGAAAGTAAGTGTGCTGTGGCATGTTGTGTGTGTGTATTTCTGGAATGTTGTTATATATAACATTAAATTATACTGTCTCTATTAGAACCCCATAGAGGAAAAAGGAAAATCCATGTGCTGGTCTGGTAAATGTATCAGACTGTGTTTGAATTTGCAGCTGCTCAATGTTAGCACTACACACTGACCCTCAGTGGCCCAGATATCATTTCTGTCAATTAATTACAATCTCCCTGGACTCATCTTCTGCATCCAAAAGCAAGTGTTCTTTCTTTTCTTGCCCACAGTGCAATTCCTTTATAGGCTAAATGCTTACTTGGCCTGGGATAATGGAGCTTGATCCTGAATGTTAGAATGTGATGCATGGACAGGGATTTTCACTATGCTCATTATGAGGCTGAGCTTCTCCAGCTGCTTATACTCCTTACTGCTGACCTCTCTGTGATTGTGTGTGTGTGTGTGTGTAGGGGTGTTACAGTACTTACTCAGTATTATGAAAGTATTAGTAGTGTATTGTAAAGAATGTGTATTTCGGAAGCTATTTATTACAGTCTTTTGCGAGGTCCAGCATTATTAGTGTTTTTGTACTGATAATGCAGTGGACTCTAAATTGGTATAAAGAGGTTGACCATCAGTAAAACAAAAATGGAAAAACAAACAAAAGAAACTTTAGAGTTAATTTAATTTACAGATGGCTTACAATAAGCTGACAAGCAACATAATAATAACTTTCATTGTAGTTTCTCTAAAAGTAAAATAATGCATGATTAATTCACACAGTCTACTCCATGATAAACTATCCTAGCTAAAGTCAAACATGCAATTAAAACTTATACATCACTGATCAAAAGCAAATAATACACAAATGTGATTATAGCACTATATTGTTTTTTTCTTGAATACAGTATTTCATAAGACTGGAATCATAATTCATAGTGTCATAATAATTATTTCTCCTCAGGTCGCCTCAATTATAGTTCTCATCTTTCAAATCACATAATTTAAGTAATAAAATGGTGAATGGTTCTGATATGTTCTATATTTTAAGCATATCTCAATCTACTATAGTAACTTATTACTAATTAATTTTTCAAGATCGAGAACCTTTCTACTGATTATAGAAACTCATCATATCCTAAATATAATTATTTTCAGTAGTACTTAACCATTATAACCCTAAGCAGAAAAGTGCTCTGGAATAAAGTCGTGAAAATTACATTTTGCTTTATAAGCACATCTTTTTAAGCTCAATGCCTTAACAAATAAAATAAAATACAATGGAATTTTTTATGTTTTTCCATCTGCTAGCATTCTTGTTGTACAGAGTATATTTTGCCGTATTCAGTCAACCCTTTCTGGGCATGAGGTGACATTTTGGATTTGCTTTAAACAACCTACTTTGTTTCACCACAGGATGTGGCACACATATTTGGGCGAATGTAATATTGATTATGGTGCTTAATTTTAATATAAAAATAGTTTTGAGTCATATTTTGTAAAAAAGAAAAACAAACCATGTTCACACAAAAGAAGTCAATTTACGTTGAATCTCACTTTGCTAATATTAAGTTGTTTGTATTAAGTTTTGAGCCTCTGGGTCAGAATGATATTGACTAGGCAACCACAATGACTTGACATGTGTAATGTTGTCATGTGGCATAAGACCTTATGTTCAGACTAAACTTTTATAAATAAACATCAAACACAACGCACGCCAAACTGCACCATACCTACTGTGAAGCATGATGATAGCAATATTATGTTTGTGGATTGATCCTCTTTAGCAGACACTGAACAATTGGTTTCTTAGATTCTTTAAGAAAACTTGCAGACTGCTAAAATGTGCATGTGGTTCACCTTTCAGCATGACAACAACCCCAAACACACCACCAAAAAAGCAACACAGTAGCTTAAGGATAAAAAGGTGAATGTCTTTAAGAGCAGATATTTGATATCTGTAGAGAGCCACACACCACAGAATTTGACTAAACTTTAACAATTAGACAGGGAAGAATGGGCAAACCTTACCCAATAGAAGTGTGCAAACCTGACTGTAATTAAAGCAAATGCTTGCTCTACAAAGAATTCAGTAACAGGACTACTAACTATTCCAGCCCAGTAGTTCTATTCAAATAGTTTTTTATTAACTCTCAAAAACTGCTGCCTTTTTCTTGTTACTGTAATGCTGTAAGAAATGATGTATAACTAAACTTTAAAACTCTTTTAAATCCAGATTTCAGAAAATATTGTCTATTCCAGCAGGCACTTTTTTATTTAGATATACAGAATATTATTTTCAAGAGTTGAAAAAGTATATAAGGCTTGAGTAAGCTACAGTATGTAATTACAAAGAGGAGCAGCAAAAAGTTTTATGAGAAATTGCCTGATACAGTAGGCAAATTTTGTGATTCTCCCTAAGTGGGTTTCAAGTGTCATGCAAATCAACAAATTGCAATGAGTCATTAGCATCATAAACATACCCAAACAAGGTGGCTTGAATACATTACTCATTTGGTAATAGACACAGCTTGAGTGACAACCTTCAAGTGCTTTTCATTAATAGCAATTCAAATAATAACAACAGTAACAATGATTACAGTAATCTGCGCTTGAATAATTTGCCCTCTATGTTTTTAAGGATGGAACAACTACACCATAAGCATTTTGTGTGCCAACTGGTCTACTAGTGTCACAAGACACAAGCAGACCTCACACTACACCATTCAGTGATAAGCTTTACAAATGTACAAATGTGTATAAAAGTCTACTAAATAAAAGTTAAGGCCAAAACAACAAACAAAAACACCAACATCTACCTTAAATCAAATATATCTCAGCTACCAAAAAAACTAACTTCCTAACTGCCCTAAAAAATAAAAAAATATATAATTTGAAAAAATATATATTTGAAAACAAAATGTTTACGGATCAAATTGTTCACTGAAGTTCAGAGTATTTAAATGACTTATCACTTAACAACACACACAGTGTTAGTCACACAGGCAATACAATCTTAACACAGGAACTACACACAGCTGCCATTCAGTAGCTGGTATGACTATATTACCAAGGGATTACTTTGGCGAACCTTTGTCAAGGACTACATTATGGACTATAAACTTTAATAAGCAAAACAGAAGCCTCATGTTAACCATGCTAACCATCAGAAGCAATGCAAACTATCTGGTCTCAGATTCATATTAGATAGGCCATAGTCAAGACATGTACTGTGGTCAGACAAATCAGTATTCCAGATCTTTTTGGAAGAAATGGATAGTGTGTGTCCCAGATTAAAGATGAAACGGACCATCCAGACTGTTATCAGCAATAAGTCTAATTACCAGGGTTTGTGATGCTAAAGGGCTGTATCAATGCCCATGGCTAAGTTTATTTACACTTCTGTGATGGCAGCATCAATGCAGAAAAGTACAGAGCAACACACCAGAGCTGTCCATGCATTTTTCACAAGATCATGCAAAACTACATACATTACAAAGGCATGGTATGGGCACTGAACTGGATTAACCTGCTGTTCTGACCTGTACTGAACAGAGAATGTGTGGAGAAATCTGTAGCAACAAAACAACCCAATGACAAGTCAATATCAATACAACTGATATAACATCAATTGTCCTTACATATAATAAACAAACACTTTCAGACTGTTTTTATTTAATTAAAGTAAGAAAATGGGCTTCCACATTATTTCACTGAACCTTACATAATTTGTTCGATTTAAACACCAGTTTTCCAGGAGGATTCAGTGTCATAAAAGGCAGCTTTCAAAATGATTGGCACAAACTGCCGCCTCCAAAGCACTGAAGTCTATAGTTCTGGGAGAGCAGTCTCACCCACACAGCAAGGCTTCTGTCTCTTCTGAGCCATTAATGTTTCCATGTGTTGATCAAAGAAACCCAACATCACAGGTAAAGTGTTACAAGTCTGAATAGGGAAGAAAAGCGCATGTCTCTAATTCCTGGTGACTGGGGAGAAGAATATTGGGTGGTCATGGTGGTGCTGATTAGCTGGCAGATATGATTGGGTAGAGTTACACCGTGTTCAAGCCCACACTACTGACAGCTACATGCAGCTGAACTGCGGGTGAACACTTGAGAGGAAGTGTACTGCGGTGTCATGCGTCAATTTCAGCCATCACACACATACTAGATGAAAAACAGGAGGAATTTCATAAAATTTATTTAATACATATATTTTTTGCAATTTTTACTGGCAGCACAATATAAAAAATGTATAATTATATTACTGCATTAAGTCAGTTGCGTCATTTTTATGGTTTGTTCTCATTTTTTTTCATTAAGCCAGCATCTGAGTAGTTAGCATATCTCAGCAACAGGATTTCATTACAACCCAGCATTTGAATTAAATTCCTGGAACATGAGAATAAGCCAGGTGCACAAGGGTTGAAACACATAGCTATTTGGATGTGTTTGTTGGGAAAAATGTTTTTTTTTAATGCTTTAAGCATGATTTTCTGTCCAGAAACAGTGCCTACTCCCAGAGAATACAGAGCACAATGCCAGTCCACCGCAGGGTTGGCTAGATTTCATTGTTGTCAGGGAATGACCCCATGTCCATCCCCCCTAAGGAATAGTGACACCCAACCTGATCAGCTATTTCATTAGACAGCTGAGCCACCCAAGTGAAAAAAAAAATCACATTACATGAATAAATTGGTGTAGCTAACATAGCTACAAAACAGATATTTTCTCACAGGACTATTTAGCTGGTAATGATTTTTGCTATTTGGTAATATATGTTTTATTTCTCTGTACTCTTACCTTTTCTTACTCTTTCCTTTTTTATTGAAAGGTTAATATTTTATTAATGTAGAGTTCCCCAATGGAGACATTTGATGTATTTTGCCAGAAAGTGTCTAGTTTCTGCGACCTTGTTGATGATGTTTTGGAAAAAAACTTGAGGTATTTACCTCTTCTTTCCTGTCCATCAGCCTCAGTCCAGGCAGTTATGAAACTGCACCTCCTGCTATTAGTATTATACCAACACTGCGAGTGATGACAGCTTTTCAATTGAAGTCAGCAGTCAGCAAGCCTGAAGTCAGATGAGGATGAGATAATATTTATTTACAGTCAGATGAAATAGGGCAATTTGGCTCTAAGGTTTCAAAAATGAAGATGATTGTTAATGCAGAGGTAACAGTGATAAATCCCATACAAGCTCTAAAAAGGGTAAAATAAAAAAAAACGTTACTCTTTGTCAAATTGCAGTGGTGAAGTTGACAGAATTTCAGCAGGGAGTGAACCTAAATACTTTATATTATTAAATATAAGTAAATATAAGTAAATTATTATACAAATAGTGTTTTACTGGGTTTTTTTTTATTTCTTTGTTACTTGGCACCAAATGTTAAACCTTCTCAAAGCAGCTAAAAGCCTTTGTATTTTTGTTTTAGTTTTGTTCTTTTTACAAACTTTCTCACAATCTTTTATAGTTAATTAATATTAATGCAGGCCAGTTGTATGCACTCGAGTTGTTGACATTTAGTAGAATCCATCTTTATCTCTATATACAATTTTCATGCACCACTGACTGCCCCAAAACATAAAAAATCAGCTCCATGAGTTGGCAAGGTTGCATGAATTGTTGAAGTGTTGATCACATATTTTAGACATCAAAGTTAGAGTTAGGATTGGAGGTGAGGTCTTTTGATGTCTCATGTTTGTGAAAGCGTGTTAATAGTGAATTGAGGGGTTTGCTTTGCATAATCAGATTAAAATTTAATAATCCTTTCTATCTTCATCTGCTTATAAGCACTTTGTTTTACATACAAAGTTTAGATATTGCTATAAGTGATAATAGTAACATAAAAGACAACACACAATTAGAGACACTCCTTAGGAGCATTGTATTTTAAATACAGTAGTACATATTCTGCCAGAAAAGAGGTTAACAATGTATCATGTATCAGTGAGGTGTCATGTAACCTAGCCAGGTTGCCAAAAACAAACCTGTAATACTGTATTATAGTTCCTCCACCATACAGAAAGGAAAAGCTTCTTGTTTCTATGACCCTAAATTTGAAGTTCATTTTACCTAAAGCAATTTGTACAGTCTACAATCATACACACTCCAGTTAAATTACAGGAGCTTACATTTGTGGGTAGCCAACAAACTGTTTAAACGTTGTACTAATAATTGCAAGATATGGTTGCAAAAGCTTTTTTAATTATTACTTTCTGTGATAATATAAAAGAGCAAAATAGTTTTAATTAAAGATAGGATTAACCATAACTAGCTATTTTAACCATGTTTATGAGGGGTTCCAAGAATTCTAGAAAACATTACAATAATCTATGTTTTCAACTTTTATACACTGTCTTTACTTCTCTCACTTAGCTTATTTTAGCTTGTCTCACAGAAATCACACAATGGATGATGTATTGGCAGTTCTAGATCAATCAACAATCATATCCCATTTCCATTCTTCCAAGTCTTAAATTTCAGTTATTCTCTACTGTCAACTCTGTGGTAATTTTCCCCCATCAAGGACCACCAGGAACCTTGAGAGAATGATTGATGATCATCTAGTTCTCAAAGACCACATTGGGTGTTCTCCTGACCTTGCAGATTTGCTTTGTGTCACATCTAGACTGGATTACTGCAGCTCTCTTCTTTCGCTGTTATCCCAATGCACATCATCCAAAGTACAGTAGAATGCCTGGTCTTTAATTGGGACGAACAAGAAAACCTGTAGCCTCCCACATGTAATGATAAATAGAGCATAAAATGCATGACAATAAAAATAGTCTGTGATGGATTGATACTTGGTAATGCCACCACTTTACGGTAATATAGAATAGAATAGAATAGAATAGAATAGAATAGAATAGAATTCAACTTTATTGTCATTGCACATGCCGCAAGTACATAGCAACAAAATGCAGTTTGCATCCATCCATAAGTGCTTATCATATACAAAGTGGATTCCAAAAAAGTTGGGACACTAAACAAATTGTAAATAAAAAC
>JAUZSV010425821.1:0-10518 GCA_034780495.1 Parotocinclus cesarpintoi | reverse complement strand
CACACAGACAGACACACACACACACACACACACACACACACACACACACACACACACACACACACACACACACACACTGAGTGATTTCTGTCCTAAAAGCCCTCTTTTTCTGGTACTGCAATTTTGTCCATTTCTCACACTCTTCATGGATCTCTCTCTCTCTCTCTCTGTCTGCTTTTATATCAGATGGCCTTGAAAAGCACCACATAGATAATAACACATAAAAATGTGCTTTTTGGACCACAGCCCACATAGACCTTTACTTAATACTAAGCCATAGTGTTAGCCCTTAGCATGACTTTGATTTTATCTAATAAAATTAGAATTTTCATCAATTTAATTTTTAATGTTCAATGAAATGTGTCAATGAACAGCTGACATGTATCTGCTGACTAGAGCGGTCGTGATGCATTACCTCTGCCATTTTCCACCTCTATTTTTTATTATTAAAACACTCGTTAAAGTGACAGTGCACTGTAAGGAGGGGCAGTCTATCTGTGAGTTGCTTATAGAGTTTCATCTGTGCATACGAGGTGACCACGGACGATCACATCCCTGCCAGAAACAGAACTTTAAAGGGAACTTTCTTATCAGCACCAATTTCCCTGCAGATTCATGGCAGGTGCACTTGAACATGAGTGGATCATAAAGGATGAGTCACGGGTGAGGAAAAATTGTGACATGAACAACTTTTTCTGACAGTCATTTGAGTAAAGCGCAAATAAATCAGAATGCAATTTGTTGGTTAAACTTGAGAATAACAGACAAACAATGCCTGTCTTTTTTGTTATTCATCCCATCACCCAAAGAGAAACCTAGTTAAAGAGAGAAGGGTGTGGATGTTATAGACCAGCGCTCAAAAAATGAGAAATGACCCAATACCATGCCAAACCCCCTCCTTCTTCTTCTCCTCCTTTCTGACCCCATCCCCCTCTCCTTTATACTACCCCCAGGAAGAAACGAGGGAGGAGATAAAGAGAGTGAACGAAGGGATGGGTCAGGAAGAGAATCAGGGTGGAAAGGGAGGTGTGAGGGGAAAGACAGAAAGCATTAAAATTCATGGCCTTTTTATTTTGCTCACTGAAAATCAATACTGTCTACTATAGATGAGGTGAACAGTGGACAGCAGTGGATGCAGGTCGGGGATGGGGTGATGGAGGGATAGGTGGAGAGAAGGAGAGAGATTGAAGAGGGAAGACAGAAGGGTTGTTGTTCATTAAGTGTAGGTAGCAATAGTGAGGGTTAGAGCATTGAGCTATTGTCCGAAAGGACAAGTGAGGGGATACAGGAAAAAGCAGGACCATCTGAAAGAGTGTAGGTGGTCAAGGTATTTAATTACACAAAACACACAAAAAAGATACAGGCAAACATGCCCACACCTGCTCAAACATACAGATATATGGAACTTTCAGTATATAACCATTTTGAGTGCAACATATTGAATACAATTATTAAGATTGATGTATTTTTCTTTTTATAAACACTGTTTGCAAAAATATATGGCGCAGTGAGGACAGTGGCGCAGTGGTTATGCCACAACCAACAGAGATCTATGACTTGATCCTGATATTGAACTCTGAGGAGGTTCTCTGGGTATTTTTCTCTGGGTTTACTCCCACATTACAAAGAAACGCATAAGGTTAGTTGGTTGCTTTAAATTGTAACAGTGTAAGATGCTATGGCTGGTATTGTTGTGTTGTAACCTTGCTTTTGTCAAGAACAAAATTCAATTAAATTAATAAATACCCAGATCCACTCACACACTCCACTGAACCCATTACAGGAATGGATACAAATACTGTACATGAAATTGTGTGTGTGTGTGTGTGTCTGTGTATACATCCTACATATGCATTCTACAAAGATTGGCAGCTTTGTGTACCTATAGAACGAATGCAGTTGGTTACTATGGGAATAGGTGTGAAGGCCTAGGCTGGGTTTTTTTTTACGTGGGCATAGCGTCATAAATAATTTAAGGAGGCAGCATTGAAATGCAAAGCTTGAGGTGTAGATATGTGGACCGTATTGATGTTTGTGAATTTCATCATCCATTGACTGCACTGTTTCCACTTCTACCTGTGGAGCCAAAATATGGATATATACGAGTATATGTTGATTTCATATTCAGAAGGCTGTTCATTAATTATGCCTAACTTTTAATGTCATTAACTGCATTTAGTCTTCTCTTAAGGGAATGTTTCATGTACAGTAATGACTTATTAATTTCAGATGCACAACAATGCTTACAAAATTTTCAGTAATTCAGTTCAGTAATAGCCTTCTTTAACATGTATGTGTACATACATTTTCAGGGTATGCACATGCTTTTCACTAGAGATTTATGTTTAATTTATTTATTTATTCATACTTGAAAGAGACTAGTCGAGTAGTCAAGAGTAGCCAAATAGTCACTGACCTCACTGCAAGTCCAGTTTCTGTTAAAATTAATATATATTTGTATGTATTATTGTTAGTTTATTTGATCTATTCAAATGTTGTCAAACACTGTATATTATTTCTAGTGATACGTCTGCAAAACCACATGTACAGGAAAAGGGCTACACTTTATTTAATGCAGCAGTCTATTTCACTAATTGTTTTATGTTATTTATTCATTATATTGTGCTGTAATTCAATTTATTCAACAACAAAACAGAACCACTTAATTAAATTTCATCATAAATGATAAGGAATTCAAGGAATCTGAAGGAATTTCAGTATATAAAGGCCAAGGCTACAAAAATAAACTAATTGTCTCTAATCTTTGAACGATTAAACCTCATATTAACCATGCTCAGAAGCAGCGTCAACTTCTCTGGCCACTGAGGCATCTGGGATGTACCATCACACGAATCGGAAAGGACAATCCAGCTATCAGCAACAAGTTCAAAAGCCAGGGATGGTCATGGTATGGGGCTGTGTCAGTACCCTTGACAAAGATCATTTACACTTTTGTGATGGCAGTATTAATGCAGGAAAGTACATTGAGAGCAACATATCTTGTATTCAAGACATCATCTTTTCCAGGGACTGGAATGCATTTTTCAGCATGACTGTGCAAAACCACATGCTGCACATATTTTAGAGGCATGGATGTGGGAAAAATATTGGAAATTGTTGCAAGGCCAAAAATGTAGGAATGGAAATTAACAAATGAAATGAAGTTGACCAGACAACCCATAAAATATGAATAAAATATCAGGGTAATACTGTCTGCAATGAAATAAAAGTATAAAAGTAAAGAAAGAAACACTGTGTGTGTTTTTATATGTCCTGACTTTGGTTGTACATAAATACTATTCAAACTCTTTACTGGTATACTATATAATACTATCATGCTCTGTGCACGATATCCAACATGCACTCATTAGAATTACACTTCTGTCCATTGTTGGGTTTCCAGTGTCTTTCTGCTGGGCACATATTACACTATAAATCTACTGTAAGTTATACAATTGACATAATTAAATTTATTTTAAATAAATAGAAAATGGTTAAAGCCAAAGGGAATGAAAGGGAGAAAGGGAATAAAAATCAGATACAAATATATATTGGTTGTACATGCATTACGGTTTATGATAAAAAATATAATTTGGCCATGTGCTAATTTGTCCCTTTTCTTTGGCTTATTATTCCATTTGAGTCACACAACCATAACCTTTTCTGTGCCATTTAAGAAAGCCATGACAATATGCAGAAGTTCTACAGTAGAAACAATGGAATGTTTTGTTATAAATTTAGTTTCAGTAACAGTTGTATAGATCACTAAGCTGTCACTGTGTTTGTCTGTGTGTGTGTAAGTGTTGTGTGTTTGTGGGGGATGGGTGTCATGTATAGTTGGCATATATTACTGATTGATGACAATTTTCAAGTTGCAAGTTGCAAGTTTAAAACCAAAAGTTTACATGTGAAGTGTGTGTGTGTCTGTGTGTGTGTGCCTGCATGCGTGTGTGTGTGTGCGTGCGCACCTGCCACAAAGAGAAATAATACACAGGACAATTAATGAGGACAATTAATTAGGTAATATTCAATGCCAGGGGCCTGACCCACAGATAGGAGTTGGAGTGAACTGCATGCTCACAAGTGTGTGTGTGTGTGTGTGTGTGTGTGTGTGTGTGTGTGTGTGTGTGTGTGAATGAGGAACCTTTGAAGTGGAAATAGGCTCTGGTTGGCAGTAGGCCAGTGCATCAATAAAGCCAACTGGAGTTTGAGAGTCAGTGAGAGCCATTTAAGCTCCATTTCTCTCAGGCAGTACAGTACAGAAAACACACACACACACACACACACACACATACATGTGTATGTGTGAATACAGTTATTTCTTGATCCTAGGACAAACAAATATAGAGCTCAGTCTTTAACACTTTTACTATCTCTTCCACTAACGACTATTAGTGAGACACCAATTTTCCTCCAGGACTGATGTCAACCATGCATAGTCATACACCTGTACAATCCACCTTTCCATCTACCCCCCCTGCCTCCACTCATCCTCTCTTACTTACTGCCAGTGCAGTATTGTAGTGGTGAAGATCAAAGGTCAGATATGTGTTTCTGCTCTTTTATCAATCGTGGTAGTATTTTGAAATGTGACACTGGCATTCAAAGTGCTATCGTTTACCTATTCTGAATATAAAAGAAAAAATGTATATTTGTGCCTGAAGTTGTTCTTATTCACTATGTAGTGCTGTTCAGATTCACAGTGGGCAATCCAGTTATTTGACAGTTCACTACCTTATTACCCACAATGCACAGTCAATTTGGTGTAAATCAAGTTTGTGCTGCTTCTCCACACAGACACACCACAAAATATAGAGATTTCTTTCAGCTCTGAATTTACCATGGCTATAGAATGAAAATAGGAATGTAATAGTTCTGCAGTTATCAATCAATATTCAGTAATTAATATTTTAGGATTTCTTGTATATATTGTAGTTTTGCGTAGTGTATACTTAACTCATAAGCCCACTGAAGAACAGTTATTTAATATTTAATAATGGGAAAATCTACCCCACTATCCACACTTATCCAATATTATTACATCATAAATTATATTATCCAGTATCCCAACGCCAACAATAATGTGTGCAGCATTTTAACCCTCTTACTCACTATCCAGACAACAGTTTATAAATAAATTTTGCATGCTGGCCTCAACGAAAGAAGGGTAGGTTCTATGTTTGACCTCATATAGTTTCTTGCTTTGCTTTTGAGGCAATGCTATACAGATAAATCAAACTTATTATACTTTGATCAGGAAGTATTCCGAATTATTCACATTCTAAATGGTTTCTTACTTCTGCCTACAGCATTCATGCTTGTTTTATTTACTTTATTGTGACATAATGGCTGTTTGGTGTGTATTGTAGGATTGAGGGTTAGAAGAAACAGCAGAGTATGTGTGTGCTTGCAGAAATGTGTACACACGCATTGGCACACTTGATTAAGAGATCCTGCCTGTTCAAAGCACTGCCCAATCCACAGATTATAGGCAGGTACAAGAAACAATCAGATCCCCTCTATCGCTATACAGTGGCGACATGATGTAAGTCATTTATGATTATGTATACAGGGACCAGATATGGTTAATTCATAGGAGATAACATACAACATATCAACGTCTCTTGGTGATGGCTGTTGTGATATCCACATATCCATCCATCCATTATCTTCTGCTTAATTCACACGCGGTCCAAGGCCAGCCGGCAACTCTGGGCGCAAGGGCAGGAACAAACCTAGATGGGGCGCCAATCCATCATAGGGCACACACACACACACACCAAGGGCCACTTTAGAGACACCAATTAACCTCACACGCAGGCCTTTGGACAGTGGGAGGAAACCACATATAGGAGGAGTAATCTCACGTAGACATGGGGAGGACGTGCAGACTCCACATAGAAAGGGCCCAGGACACTACACCCTGGGATTGAACCCGTGACCTTCTTGCTGTGCTACCCACCGAGCCACCGTGCTGCCCAATCCGTATATTAATTACCCAAACCAGTTCCTTGAACAAAGTACCTTTGGATAACTGGATAATACTGTGTTTCGGCCCTTTGTTGTTTTTCTCATTTCCCTATATTTGGGATGATTAGGATGGCATGATTCATCTCATAGTTTATCTTGAAATTTCTTGAATAACTTCTTATTTTATTACTCTGTCAATAATATGACACAAAGGCACACAATGCAGCTATGTGAGATTGAGAATTGAGACCTTGTAGCTCACAAAGCAGTGTAACTTTTTTGTGTAACCTGTTCTCAGAAGTTAACATGCGGTCTGTGATAAACCAGTTTATGGGCTGTATTATGTGGTGGTGCAGTATGTTTGATATTCATGACCAACATGACTTTAAACTGAACGCGCTTGTGCTTTATTAAGTTCTTCAGGACGTTTTTTTCCTTGTTCTTTCTGTCGCCATGCTTTTACACAACTGTTGCTTTTTTACAACTTGCCCTATTTCCAGCAGGCCTTCTCTCCTTCCACTCTCCATTTCTTTCCACCTCTCCCTCTCTATTGATCTAGTCATAGTTTTCTGTCTTCACTCTGCTGGCTGGCTGGCGTTAATCAATACAGATAATTGTCTGCCTTCTCCTGATGCCAAACAGCCTGTGTTTTTCTGAATGAATCCAAGTCTTCCCCCACCAAATACGCACACACAAGCACCCACACACACAAACCCCACCCGCCTGGGATTCCCTCCATTAATGACAGGAGATAACCTGCTTTCCTTACCGATTTTCCCTCCCCTGTCTGACTCTTCTGCCCCCTCTCTTCATCGATTGCTGTGAGATATCGGCCTGTGTGCCCTTCTTTCCTAGTGTAAACACAGGGCACGTGGCACCGACATTACACACACTCGTGCATAAAGAAATTTGCTTGTGCTTACTCACAGTGACCCTGTGTGGTTCAAGTGGTAAGACTACAGTTTGAGTAAGTGTTGCCTTGCTGTTTAAATATATACGTAAAATCATTCACCGATCAGTTTAATGGTAGGTTTTTTGCACTTGTTTCTTGTTTATTTTGTAGGTCATCAATACAATGCAATCACAGACTGTAGTCCATCTGTTTATCTACATACTGTACTATTAGTCCCTGTTACTCTATTCGCTTATGGTCAGGATCGCCACGCGATCACCATAGTTCAGGTACTATATGGGTGGTGTTTCATTCTTAGGATTGCAGTAACACTGCTGTGGATGTGGCGTTGCACTGGTTTAAGTAGATCAGGCACAATGTTTAGTCTGATGCTGCTAAAAACTCTTAGGATCACTGCATCCATCCAGCAGCATTCTGTGTTGACTGTGTTGCATCAACAATAATAAAAGACTACATGACTAACAAAAACACAATAAAGCAAACAACAATTGAGCTCCTGTATCCAACTTAACAGCATAGAGTGAGTGAACATAGTGCTCCAGCAGCACTGCTGTGTTTGATCCAACCGAACCAACAGTTCTCTGTTGAATTGAGGTCTGGTGACTGCAGAGGCTGTGGATTTGAGGACTCATTGTCATGTTTAAGAAACCCGTTTGAGATTATTTGAAGTTTGTGACATGGCTTGTAATCAGATGATGGGTGCAATGTGGTCATAAGAGGATAGATATGGTCAGCAACAATACTTGTGCTAGGTTGTGAAATTAAAGTGATGCTGAGTTGGAATTATGGCACCCAAATCCTCACACCATTAACCCATCAGCAATAGCCCTAAACTTTAAGACATGGCAGGATGGACCTGTAATTTTATGTTCTTTAGGCTAAACCCTGACAGTACCATCTAAATTTTGCATCAGGAACTGAGACTCATCAGACCAGATGAGGTTTTTCCAATCTTCTGTTGTCCAATTTAGGTAAGTTTGTGCAAATTGTAGCCTCATTTGCCTGTTTTTAGCTGTGAGGAGTGGCGATGTGGTTTTACTGCTGTAGCAATCTGCTTCCAGTCTCGACAAGTTGTGCATTCAGAGATGATTTTCTGCATACCTCAGTAGAGTTTGCCTTTTAATAAACTTGAACCAGTCTGGCCATTCTCCTCTGACCTCTGGCATCATCAAGGCATTTTCGCTCAGAGAACTACTGCTCACTGGATATGATCTTTTTCCAGACCATTCTCTGTAAACCATAGAGAAGACTGTGTGAAATTTCCAGTAGATCAACAATAGATTTCTGTAATCCAGCAGACCACCCCGTCTAGCACTTACAAACATGCTATTTTCAAAGTGACTTAAATATTTTCACCATTCTTATGCTTAATTTTAACACAGGTCATCTTGTCCATGTGTACATGCCTAAATGCGTGGAGTTGCTGCCACCTAATAAAGTGGCTGATGTGTGTAATTTTATATGTAATACACATATTTATATATAATAAAAAAAGAAAAACTGAAACATTACATGATCATAAGTATTCAGACAATTTGCTGTGACACTCATATTTAACTCACAAGCTGTCCATTTCTTCTTATCGATCTTGAGATGGTTCTACTTCTTCATTGGAATACAGCTGTGTTTAATTGAACTGATTGGACTTGATTAGGAAAGACACACACCTGTATATATAAGACCTCACAGCTCACAGTGCATGTCAATGCAAATGACAATCATGAGGTCGAAGAAACTGGCCAAGGAGCTCAGAGACAGAATTGTGGCAATGCACAGATCTGGCCACAGTTACAAAAAAATTCTGCATCACTCAAGGTTTCTAAGAGCACAGTGGCCTACATAATCCTTAAAAGGAATAAGTTTGGAATGACCAGAACTCTTCCTAGACCTGGCTATTCAGTCAAACTGAGCAATTGTGGGAGAAGAGCCTTGGTGAGAGAGGTAAAGAAGAACCCAAAGATCACTGTGGCTGAGCTCCAAGGATGTTATAGGGAGATGGGAGAAAGTTCCACAAAGTCAACTATGACTGCAGCCCTCCACCAGTCAGGGCTTTATGGCAAAGTGGCCTAACGGAAACACATGAAAGACTCCCAGACTATGAAAAATAAGATTCTCTGGTCTGATAAGACAAAGACTGAACTTAGTGTTAACCAAGCACTGCTCATCACCTGCCCTATACAATCCCAACAGTGAAACAGGGTGGTGGTAGCATCATGCTATGGGGGTGTTTTTCAGCTTCAGACGACTGGTTGCAATTAAAAGAAAAGATAAATTTGGCCAAGTACAGACATATCCTGGAAGAAAACTTCTTCCAGAGTGCTCACAACCAAAGGTTCACCTTCCAACAAGACAATGACTTTAAGCACACAGCTAAAATAACAAAGGAGTGGCTTCAGAACAACTCTGTGATCATTCTTGACT
Organism: Parotocinclus cesarpintoi; assembly: GCA_034780495.1. NCBI lineage: Eukaryota > Metazoa > Chordata > Actinopteri > Siluriformes > Loricariidae > Parotocinclus > Parotocinclus cesarpintoi. The sequence goes on along the minus strand of JAUZSV010425821.1, from coordinate 1,214 downwards.
GACCCAGCCAGAGCCCTGACCTAAACCAAATTGAGCATCTCTGGAGAGACCTGAAAATGGCTGCCTACCAACGTTCACCATCCAACCTGATGGAACTAGAGAGGATCTGCAAGGAAGAATGGCAGAGAATCCCCAAATCAAGGTGTAAAAAATGTGTTGCATGATTCCCAAGAAGACTCATGGCTGTACTAGCTCAAAGGGTGCTTCTACTAAATACTGAGCAAATGTGATATTTCAGTTTTTCTTTTGTAATAAATTTGCAAACATTTTACATGTTTGCTTTTGTCAAGATGGGATGCTGATTGTACATTAATGAGAAATAAAATAAACTAAACTGAATTTAGCAAATGGCTGCAGTGAAACAAAGAGTAATAAATTGCAGGGGTCTGAATTCTTTCCGTATCCACTGTATATGCCTGGATCTACACTATTATACAAACTGGACCGGGACATCCCGAACTACTAAAATATATTAATATTATATATTATTATATGGATGTGATGTTTAGAATGTTTAGTTTACTGACGTCATATTACATATAGCAGATTAAAACTTATTGCAAAATATAAATTTTATGTCTTAATGCAGCATAACACTTAATGGCTATAAATATTACTGAATCTTATTTCATAGAATTTGTATCATATAAAAATTACAAGACTTCAAAGACTTTTAAAAGACTTCATATTTTATGTTATATTACACACAGCGAACGTGACATTTAAAACTAAATGATAATAAATAAATGTGACATTTACAGTAAAACATATATGAACACCCAGTATCTGATTCCCACAATAACTAATTTCTCTCTCCACTGTATAAGCCACTAACTCACAATGATGTGTTTCCGTCTTTCTCCCCACTACCCAAACCAAACCCCACTGCTTTTATTTTTATTCATAAGTAAATTAAATTTTATTTTAAAATTCATAAGTAAATTACAAGTTTAAACTATATATACACTTCCATTTCACAATAATAGTTTATATAGGTTAATGGGGCAACACTAGAAGTTCAGACGTGTCTAAATTTGACTTGCGGCAATGGATACATGCTATGAAATTTTTGCACAGCTCATGTTTAGGTATGAAAAATGTATAGCTTTGTGCTGTTTATACACCTGTTAGCAATCATTGTGTCTGAAACACTTAAAGACACTACTCACAAGTGGTATCCACACACACATTCGGCCATGCCGTATATTTCACCC
>JAUZSV010425811.1:0-10518 GCA_034780495.1 Parotocinclus cesarpintoi | reverse complement strand
AAAACAGTAAAAGACCAGTTGGCTGCATCTATTTTAAACCTGGACGGTTGTTCGGTAACGCCCAGTCCAACTGTAAAAAACTTAGGTGTTACATTTGATTCAGATCTCTTCCTTGACGTGCACATTAACAACATCACACAAATTGCTTTCTTTCAGTTACGTAGCATTGCTAAAAATATTCTTTCATTTCAAGATGTTAAGAAACTGGTTCATGCATTTATAACCGAGAGGTTTGATTACAGTAATACTTAATTTGCTGGATGCTATAGTAAATCTTTAAATAAACTTAAAATAGTGCTGAACACAGCAGCTCGAGTGCTAACTAGAAAAAGAAAATTTGATCATAACAGTCCTGTTCTGTCGTCTCTACACTGGTTACCAGTTACATTTCTCATTTATTATAAAATACTTCTGGCCCCACTTTATCTGAGTGAACTCAGTTTTACAATCCAGTTCATCTACTTTATTCACAAGGTGTAAAAAAGTAACAGCAGGGGGGAAAAGCTTTCTTATACACCCCAATTCTTATTTTTATAAGTAACTACATTTTCTCTTTTCTCTCCAAACTGATGTTGTTGTTAACAATTCCAGCACCACACACTTAGATGTTCCTCCACCTCAACATCACTCTACCAGTCATCATCAACAGAAACCAGTTCCATTATGCCCAGGTCCCACCAGAGTGCAGTAACTCCCTCCATCATTCAGTTATCAGTGGACGATGTGCCTCCCATGACTTTCTGCTGAGGATTCAATATCTCAAATCTTTTACATTATTTAATTTTTGAATTTTTTTTAATTTTTATTTAATTTTAATTATTATTTGCTCAGTTTTACTATTAATACAAACGTAACGATTTCAGTGAACATCTAGACCACCCAAGGAGTATGGGTACATCTAGGTAGTTTTTTCTTTCCACTGTCACCCTACTCTTGCTCAATATGAGATTGGCCTTTTAAGTGAAGCTGCCTGGAGACAATGCACCACTGTAAAAATGTGTTCTATAAATACATTTGACTTGACTATCAGCTAACATTAGTCAGCTATTGTAAAATATTTAAACCAGCTGATGTTAGCATTTCTCAAAACGCATGTGACACCATCTCATTCAGAAACTGAGAAGACAATAAAATAGTGTTAAACGAGCTTGCTAGCTTAACATTAACATACAATGCCTTCTCTGGCACGAAGACACGATCAAAGAAAACGTCATTTCTCTGCATTATAGATGTCTGAAATCAAATAGAAATCTCTTCCATTTGCATACATGTGCACACAATCCCAAATCAGAAAAAGTACAGTATAGAAAATTCATATAAAAATAATTTCTCGTATTTCATGTTTTAATCCCTCTGATGGCGCTACAGAACCTCCATTCAAAAATAGCTGATATAACCACATGGATTATGAAATACCATCCAAACTGTTGTCAGCAAAAGTTCAAGGGTCTGTTATGGTCAGACTGCTGTGTCGGTGCCCTTGGCAAATGCAAAACTACATGCTACACAAATAATAAAGGCATGGGTGTGGAAGAAGGATACACAGGTATTAGACTGGACTGCCTGCAGTCTTGGCCTGTTATCAATAGAGAATGTGTGAAGAATTTTAAAATGAAAACCGATGACCCTGTACTGCTGCACCTGTTAAGATGTGTTTGCAAGAAGAATGGGACAAAATAATACAGGAAAAACACTAAACGGTTTGGTATCCTCTGTGCCAAAACATCTTTTAAGTGTGATGAAAAGGAATTACATTGAAATATTACAAAATGGTAAATGCTTTACCCTCCAAACTTTGGGAATGTGTTGCAAGCCTGAAATATTTCAGGTTCATACTGTCTGCATAAAAAAACACTTTTCATTTGCATTTTTCATACTGTCTCGACTTTTTTTTATTTGGATTGTAAACACCTTTGGGATGTGATAGAGCAGGAGATTTTGAAAGGTGCTCCTGAAAAATCCGCATTAATTGCCTGATGCAATCATTGCAACAAGGAGCAGAATAAATGTTCAAACAAATGTTTCCAAAATCTTGTGGTATCCATGCCTGGAAAGAATGAGGCAGTTTTGAGAGCCTAAAATATATTTATCCATTTATCACATCTAATTTGAACAATAACAGATTGTATATAGCAATTTCTTATTACAAGGAGACATATTGCTTGATTGTTGCTTACTAACTTACTTAAGAAGATTGGACTGTAAGATTGGATTGTAAAACTAAAGAAAGCATTTGACAGAGCTTTAAAATGTACTTTTTTCATGTACAGTGTTTACTCATTTGTGCCTCATATCCTGTTGACCCCTGAGCATCGCTTACTAAGGCTCTACAGGAGAGAGAAACTTGCTGCTGAACCACTAGACTAATGATGGTGTTCACTGCAGAACAATGTGCATTCATCATGTCTTATCTGCCAGCCACTGTGCTGATATTAGGAGCCACTCTCTGGGTCAAGGACTGTGAATGTGTGCAGCATGTGTATTCATGTGAAATAACATCCGTGATAATTTAACTTCTTTTTGGATAAAATTACTGGGTGTCCACAAATACAGTATATAGAATAATTAAATCAGCTTGTCATTATGTGTAAACATGCAAAAAAAGTATTCAGTTTAGGCCAAAAAATACATACAGGTTAAAATCATTAAAACATTTTTACACACTTCAAAAATTTCAAATATTAAGTTGGTGGGGGTATGATCAAAGTTTTTTGTAAGAACTATTGCTCATTCCTCTGTCAAAGCTTTGAGGGCCATATTGCTGTAACATGCTTCAATTTCGTATACACGTTTTCTATGGGGTCGGTGTTTACGGTTTGAAGGTGATTAGGGCTGAGAATGGGACAAACATTTTAAACCGTGCGTTCTGGTGCTGAGAATGTTCCACAATAAAATACAACATTGACAAATTGTGTTGTACTTACCTTACTGAACTTATACATATTTTTGCCCTTACTCCATTATACACATTACTAAATTGTGGACAAACTGTTCTGCCTGCTTCAATTTGGTTGTGATCTCCATAAATTGTGAAATGATACATTCATAAGCATCAATACTAACATTCAGCCCTGGATTTTATTTGTATTTGACGTTTCAGTGCAACAATTCTTGTATTTTTGTTACATTTTGTTTTGACGAATAATTATGAAGTTTTTTTTTAAGAGCATTTCATTGCTTATTATATAGCACTCTTCTTCTCGACACACTCAAACATGTGATTTGTATGACGCAGGACAAGGTATTTATATAAAAAAAAAAAAAAAAGCAATCTTTCAGTGTATTGGAATGAATCCTTTTATCCAGAGGTTGTTTGATTCAAATAATGAAATATGTCATTTTGTTTGCTATGTGACTTTATTATAATAACTACTCTTAGCCCCCCCCACACACACACACACCTAAATAGCATGAATGAAATCAGCATGGCGGCAGTAACTTTAATGCACTGCAGGTGCTGAATAAACAAACACTGCATAGCAACAGTTACAAATAAACCCATGTTCTACCTGCTTTTGAGAATTACAGACTGCTAAATGTGACATTATGTAGAAACATTAAACACAATGCAGTGCACTTTGTCAGCTGACAACAACATGAAACAGGACAACCGACCACAATAGACTAATAAATCATTTCCAGCAACTTACTGCACACACTATCAGACATGATCCACCTAATGAAAAAGAGTTTGCTCTGGCCTTTCATGTACAGTGCATGAGTATGGTCATATATCACACATCAGTGTGTCATTTATGGGCATGCTCACCAGTTGGGACTGCTGGTTTCACTAAGAGGGGAAGCTCAGTGTCAGCTTACATTATAAAATGTGTCAGTTTATTTAGATGGAAATTCTGCCCTGTATTCCTTTTTAAGAAAATGGTCTGTGACCCTATCATACCAAGTAGGCAACCTGACCAGTGTCCTCTCAATGGCCAACAGAGCTAGGCTGCTTATACAACCCTGGCCCATTGTGTTGTGGGTGTAAGCCTTATTAGAAGAAGAACAGGAGCAAATCTTTTCTACACAGCTCCAATTGGCACTTTACTGTCCAACTTGCTGTCTTTTAGTGAAATCAAGAAATCATACAGCACCCAACCCTCCCCAAATTCCTGGGTGTTTTATTTACAATGTAAGACGCCTGTTGACTTTACTTGCAAAATCTGTGATGGGACTGGGCTCTTAATGATTAAGTTATGGTGGATATGTCAAAATAGCTGTCAATCAATTAATTGGAGGATTCAGCCTTTTGACTCATCCTCCAATCACCATGCAGAAGCTCAGTGTCCAGACCAGCTGAGGCATGCCTACAGGTCCATTTATGCCCTGAGGCATGGAGAGTCTGGGGGTGGGGACAAAATCGTGGCATTTATTCAATGACCATCGAGTTTCAAGCAACCTCATATTAAGCGTTCTCAGCCTGAGCAGGCTTATGTCCTACCTGATACACAGCCCTCTTGGCTAAATATTTTTATAGAGGCAGATGACTGGTTAGATGATTAGCAAATACACTATGTGTACTTTTCCTGAGTCCAACTGAACTGTGCTCATGCCCGCTTGCAATGAACACGTGCAGTGTACGTGTCAGAACAGAGGACAGAGTAAACACTAGAAAAACTGCGCTTTGGGAGTCAAACATGCTCAGGCATGGTACAGATCCTCAGGGATTTGTAAAACTGAATAACGGCTGGCAATGCTCTATGAAGAATGTAAATTATAGCATCAATGACACCGCAGTGTTTCTGATGTGAAATCTGTAGGCCACCAAGTCAAAGACAAAGGCTCTCAGGTGATTTATTATATGTTATTGGGGCTATGCAGAACATGGTCCAGAGCAGAGGAACTTGCTTATGTGGTTTTCATTACACATCACACTATAGGTGTTGAGGACTGGTTGGGTCGAATCTGTTTTAAAGCCGATTGATTTAGTTAATTGAACCTATTCAGGTGCTTATTCACAATTCTAAATCTGGCCTGATTGTAGCACGTGATTTTTCTTGTGCAATTTGTTGAACAGAATGGTGTGTATACCCATACAGGGATACTCAATTGTGGCCGTTTACAAAATAACTGTAGTGCATTAAATAGTTTAATTAATTTATTGAACAGTTGTGTAGCCCTGCACCAAAAGTTGTCTCTTATGTTACCTAATTGGCATAACACTCTTTAAATGTGAAATGTCAACATATTATTAGCTGGTCGAAGCTGCAGGGAAGTCATCCAACTTCTTGCTGTGCAGGTTGTGTGCACAGTAATTGCATGAGGCAGGCTGAGACCCCAGATACACACCTATGCATTTTTAACAATGCAATTCCCACTCTCAATTCTCTCAGGGCATTCCTGGAGAAATCCATTTAAATAAATTTGCAGGATAGTCTTAGCATTTAATAACAAAATAAACTTCAACTGAGTGTCTCGAAATTACAACAGGATAAGGACCATAGCTTAATTGCATTCTCCCAAATAGCCTAATGTTCTTCTAATCTCCTATTCTTCTGCATTCAAGCTCTCTGTGAGAATAGCTTTTGACAATTTTTCAAATTGAATGGGTACCACAGCTGATGAAAAGAAATCCGGAAGATACACTCAGCGGCCACTTTAATAGATACACCTGTTCAACTGCTGGTTAATACAAATATCTAATCTGCAGAAATACATTGCATTTAGGCATGTAGACATGGTCAAGATGACCTGCTGAAGTTCAAACTCAGCATCAGAATGGAGAAGCAGATGGGCCCCAGTAGGAGAAGTCTATACTGAGTGCCACTCATATAAAGCTAAGAACAAGCAATTTGCACAGGTTCAAAATTTAAGAGGAAACTGGATAAAAAATGTTCTGATGAGTATCGTATTGTGCTGTGACATCCGGATAGTGGGGTCCTGGCCTAACCATCTAAGCGACCTGGTGTATTACTGTAGACAGGTGCTATATACATCCAAATCAGAAAAAGATGGAACAGGAAAATACTATTAAAAAGCAAAGCAAAAATGCAGATGTTTTTACATTTGATTCAGGCCTGCAACAAATTCCAAAAAAGTTGGGACTAGGACACTTAAAGCTATTAAATAATATAAAAAACTAAATAATTTTGTGATTTTAAACAGGTGAAATAGAATTCCTGATGTCAGCAGGTGATTATATATAGCTCACAAACACTAGGGAATATTTCAATATGAAATATCCCATACTTATTAAAATGCTTAAAAACAATTTTACTCTGGAAGATTAGACGTTTTTACATATTGTAGTAATAAATTTTTTTTCTGATTTGACTTGTTTTGCATTGTCTTGTTGATGAATGCATGGACGTCCCTTGAAAAGTTGTTCTAAACGGCCAATGTATTTTTTATAAATAAATGAACCAAACGTAACATTTGCCAGGGACCGTCATGGTATGGGGTTGTGTCAGTGCTCTCTGCAAGGGTCAATTCAGTTAGAAGAGACTTGCATCGTGGATGTGCAACTACATCATGTTAATATGGACCAGAATCTCTGAGAAGTTTCCAGCACCTTTCTGAATTCATGCCACGAAGAAATAAGGCAGTTCTGAAGGCTTAAGGCCAACCTCATAATAGCAAGGTGAACCTAATAAAGTTGGCAGTATGTGAAGTTCATTTACTTTTTATAGTTTATTATATAGCTTATCAGGGGCACAGTAGTCTTTTTCAATTAGCAATTACCCTCCGAATCTAATGACATCAGCATTGGTGCACTTTACACTGTTCATTTATTCCGATGTGGGTCCCTTTCCTAAAAACAAGCCAATTTAATTGATATTTAAATTAGGAAAAAAGCATGGGCACAATTTACAGACGGCGCTGCATAACAAAACGCCATTCATCACTACAATATGAATATGTTAAAACATGTCACTTAAATCTTTACTCAAATCTTTGCACAAAAAGAACCCTTATGCTAACTATGTCCAAAAGAGATATTTACTTCTATGGGTTCATAGAAAAGTACGACTGATCATCAAAAAAAGGAAACATTGTGACCACATTATTAAAAGAAGATATTTTTTGAAAGAAATGAATGCAAGTCCAAAAGTCCAAAAGCCAGGGTCTGTCATGGTATGGGGTAGTGCCCTTAACACATGTAAATTTCACTTTTGTGGTGGCAACATTAATGCAGGAAAGTACATTGAGAAATTAACATTCATTCCGCCAAAGGATAAAATAATATACAGTGTTCCCTCGTTTATCGTAGGGGTTACGTTCCAGGACCACACACGTTAAACGAAAACCTGCAAAGTAGGGACGCTATAGTTATTTAAGTATTTCTACACTATTTTAGCTATAGAACTTGCAGAACGTTTGGGTAACATCGTAGGGCTTAAATGAATTCAGTTTATAATGAAACTTTCACAAACAGCGAACACAAAACCGCAGATAAAAGCTTGTAATTTTTTAGTTTGTCAAGTAACGACTCAGGCGGCCGATGCTCTAGTGTTACTTCTCGTTTTTGGTGAGTATTCATCCGCTGAGTAAATACGCTCTTCACTGTAAATTGTAATATTTTATGATTTATAACATTCCTTTATTGTTAGAATTACTATTTTTAATATATTTTTTATAAATTTCATGATTTTTGAATGTAAAAGTTAATTAAATACACGTATATGTATACGTTAACTATACCACAGGTACTAGGCATGTGCAGATCGAGTTCAGCAAAAACCTGCAAAACAGCGAAAATCCGTGATATATTTTTTCGTTTAATATATTTGGAAAACGCACGAGGCGCCGAGTAAGCGAAAGGTGAAACGCAAAGTAGCGAGGGAACACGGGACATACAGACTCCTAAAGCACCAAAGGCTGAACTGAACGCAGTTAAGAATTATAATTATAATAATGTCTGCAATAAAAATGCTCTCTATAAATCAGTTTATTGACTTACCAATGATCAGACTTGAGTTTCGGCGCAGGACTGCTGATAATCATCAGTAAAGCCTTCATTGGGTTCATATTAGTCAAAGCTATAGAAACACAGAGTGAACTCAATGAACTCAGTACACATTCATAAACGTGTGTGTGTGTGTGTGTACACTTTGTCTTGCTATACTTGTGTCAATCAAATCTCCTGACAATAATAAAAAAAATCTGGAAAATGATCTTCTCCTGACAATAATAAAAAAAATCTGGAAAATGATCTTTTTGAAATGATCATTTTACTATCTTTTTTAGGAAAATGTCAACTTTTATTTAAAAAACATTAGATTACTGATGTTAAGGTTGGGGGTACGTGTATGTATAGTTTAAATTAACTGCAGTAATGCTTCATTGTTATACATGTCAATGTAAAGTCTTCACAAAGACAACAAGAAAAGTGTGTGTGCATGTGTGTTTTTTACATACGCGGTGCTCCTTCTGCCATTTCAATGGCTGTGATGCCCAATGACCATATATCACTCTAGAACACACACACACAATATTGCACAGAATTATGAACATTTACTCGCTCCATCACTTCAGGGTCATGGGCGGGCCCTAACCCACAGATAGGAGCCACCCATGAACAGAGAAGGTCACATCACACACACTCCCTCACACTGGAACACTTTAACCTAATGCACGTCTTTGGAATGTGGGAGGAAAGCAGACTCGGACACGAGTCGGCAGGCATGCAGCTACTCAAAGCTCAGGGTTCAGAATAAATGGTGATGATGAAAAGATGATGAAAGCGACATGAAATATGAAATAAACTAACAAATGAAACAAGCAACAATTTAATACACACACTGCTAATGGGTGCATACTCCTTTCGGTCTCAACAAATGTGAGCAATAACAGCTTAGCTGTGAAGCCACAGTTCCAAACTGCCTCAGGAGGAAACATCAGCTTATAACCTGTTCCTCAAGAGCATTATAGATCAGATTTCTACACCTGAGCAACAAAGCTCACTGTGTGCAATGCAAAGCGTTGGCATAAATGGTGTAAAAAACACAGTCCCTGGACTCTGGAGCAGTGGAGAAACATTTACATGAAATGATAAAGCAGGCTTTACTATTCAAGCATAGATTAATTGGTTAACTGGTGTCTCTAAAGTGGCCCTTAGTACTGTATGTGACTATGTGTGTGTGTTCTACGACGGATCGGGGACCTGTCTAGGGTTGTTCCTGCTTTTGTGCCCAGAGTTGCTGGATGGGCACCGGCTGGCCCGCGACCACGTGTGGATTAAGCGGAAGATAATGGTTGGATGGATGGATGAATATGGGGAACAGTGTGATCCTCAACATGTACTAGAGCTTTTAGTGGAAAAAAAGAGTTCTTACTTCAACTTCCCCAAACACCACCGGGACAAAGTTGAACATGGCCAGATTTTTCACCCAACACTGACGTCCGATCTCACTAAAACAATCCAATTATGGCTTCCCAAAAGAGTGGCCGCTGTTTACGGCACTAAAACCACATGAACCAGACAGAAAGCCAGCAAACAGTAAATGGGTCTTACCTTGTAGTCATAAGAGGATTTGGGATCCCCCTGACAGTCGATGACCTCTGGGGCCATCCAATATGGTGTCCCAGTGAAGGTGTTCCTTCGACACATGGTACTGTCTGACTGTGCACTCACCCCAAAATCCACTACACACAAACACAATACAGGCTAACTAAGAATAACATCTGGAATGGAAATAGATGTAGTGAGAGATGCAGAGATTATACTTCTGATCGCTTTGTCTTATTACATAATTTAACCTCAGCCTTTTCATTCAGCAAAACGTTCTGGCATTTAATGTCTCTGTGGATGACTTTGTGATTGTGAAGGTGTGCCAGACCCTAAAAAACAAAACAACAGAGGTAACAACAGAGGTGACTCGTTTTTCAGGTCTGATGAGAACTTCCACCACACTCACCCCTGAATGGATTTGTCTTTGGTAGCCAAAAGGATGCCTTCAACGCACCGTTTCTTAAAATGTGGAGGAGTTGGGAACCCCAAAAATAATATTTAAATTCTGTTTTCGCTAACAGTATTTCACTGCTGAAAGAAAATGAAAGAAAAATGAAGAGGATCCCACGAGAACTGCCGGATAATCTGATCCTGTCCATGCCCCATCACTGGCAGTGGTTTTCGGCTGGGTGACCATACACCCTACTGAACAGTCAATGTGGGGGCACTCTAGTCCAGTTTAACATGCTTCTGTTCACCCCCATGAATACATCACCTTAATTGAGTTTGTATCTCATTTGCGTAATGAAACAACTTTCTTTAACTCTTCTTTGCTTTTTGGATGATTAAAAGGTTCTTCCAATGACTTCATATTCATTTTAAAACACAGTCGATTCCGGTTAATGGGACCACCAATCGGGACGTGATCGATTTGGTTCTAAAAACCGTCTGGTCCGATTAAACAAACATGCCCTATGTTACAAGACGTGCTATGTAACATATTAAATGTTTATTAAACCTTCATTGAACGATTTACACGTATAGCGAACGTACAAACAAGCACTACTGTTACTTACCAACTTTGTTCATTATAAAATTGATTTGCAAACAAGTTTTTGGAAACGATC
>JAUZSV010425800.1:0-10520 GCA_034780495.1 Parotocinclus cesarpintoi | reverse complement strand
TGTGACATTTAATTAGTGTCACTTTGTAAATATATAAGCTATTCAGTATATAACCTGTTACTAAATCGGCATATAATTGTATGTGTGTATGCGCGCGATTGCACATTGATTAAGTGTGCTTAAGAGTCAGAGGCTAGTGTAGACCAGGGGGTTCAGTGGGCAAGGTAATGAGGTATAAAAGGTAATAACAGAGAGATATTTTTGGCTATAATTATAACACTATGAAAAGCAGGTAAGCGTGCAAGTCTATTTTATCTATGCTGTATTATGGTACCAAAACAAATCACAAGAAAACTGTTTAAGCTGTTTACAATTCTGTTGCCATGGTATCAGTATGTAAAGTTTTTTTTAGACTGATAACAAAATATCTGTTATGTCACGATATAGCAAAAAGAAAGGCAGAAATCCAAAACACATATACAAAGTTAATATATTTACGAAAAACAAGTGTGACATCTCATTCTGAGATTTCGTACATTTCTACCTTAAAATATGGGTCTAGCTATAATTTCTCATTTTGTAAACTGTCAATTAATATAGCTCAAAGCTCCTTGGAAAACATATTGAAAGAAGCACTAGTTAGAAAAACTGGGGCATAAACACTCTATGGTCCTCTCTATGGTTATAGGATGCACTGCCATTTTATCTTCCCATGTGTCGAAACTGTAATTAATACTATCCATTAGTATTCCTTAAAACACACAATCATCCATGCCCAAACACACACACAAATTGCTACACTATTTAAACCAGGCTTGACATGCTCAGTACTTTCTTTTTACAGGTCAGAAGCTTTCATCAGCTCAAGTGGATGAAGTGTGTTACATTATTTATGCTGTTTTCTGTTCAGTATGGAACTGACCCCATACTGCCTTAGCTCTAGTTGCATAAATTGTGTGTGTACATTTGTTTGTGTGTAAATGATAACAGAATTATAGTCATGCCAGCACTTTGCACTAATTGGGAAGAACATTAATGGCCACATAAACCATCTTTTCTGGAGGGTGGGACATTATTTTTACACACATACACACAAAAAAGTTGTACTTAGCATATTTAAACTCTTACTAGTCTGATTTATTAATTGCTATAAGGAAAAACTAGCCCTGCATAAACACATATTTTGCAGTAATAGAAAACACTCAGGAGGGCACAGTGTTTGCGCTGGTTAACACTGTCACCTATCAGCTCTGAGATCTCTGGTTCACCCCAACCATGGACTCCACCTGTGTGGAGTTGTCCTCCCTGTATCCATGTGGATTTACTCCAGGTACTCTGATTCCCTCCCACATTCCAAAGACATGTGTGTTAGGTTAACTGGTGTTTAAAGTGCCATTAACGTGTGAGTGCATATGCCATATGATGGATTGGTACTGTGTATAAGGTTGTTCTAGCCTTGTGCCCTTACTAGGATTAAGCTATTCGACAATAAAAAAAATTAAACACACACAGCTCCTTTTTATATCTTTATTTGAATGTCTTATTGTCTGTGCATTAGTCTATTTGATGCAGGTTGCATATGGCAAGTGCAAGTTCAGAAGGTTATAAAAGTGTCTTATGTGCACTGGTTAAAAGCAGCAATTAATCAGATCTTCAGTAAATAGGCAAGTGGGTTATAAAATGACAGACAGAAACATAAATAAATTAGGGAATATATAAATAAGAAGCAAATACATGTTACTGTAAATTATATTTTTAAAGCAGTAAACTATTAAATCTGACATGTTATTTAGAATTGTTTGTTTTGGTCTAGTCGGGAACATTACAACAACAGTCAGGATTTTTAGTTATTTTTATAATCTATTTGCATTAATGACTGAAAAAGAAAAATCAGATTTAATTAGGGACATTGATTAGTTAAAAATGTTCTTAAGAATTCAGTTAGTTTCATCCATATAATTATTCAGTTTACTAAAATATAATGGCATAGTGACCCTAATAAAAATGAATAAAATAAAGCTGGTTTGACTTGACACTAGTTTATGGGATTTATGATACACAGATGTCACTGTGATTTTCTAGCTTTATTTAAACACAGTCTTTACTCTAAATAGGAATACTAAACTCCATGTTGATAAATGCTATAAATATGAGGTACCCTAATTCTCATAATATAACCCAAAAGAGAGAAAGAGTGGACCAAGTAAGGCAGTGGCAGCCAGGAGACAGTCGTCTAGACCAGCTGGCTCAGAATCGGGGTGCAGGTCTTGGAGTCTGGGAGAGACCTGTATGGGGGATGGACTTGGACCGAGGAAGTAATTCAGAGATGAGCAGGCAAAAAGGGCAGGACTAGCGGGTCATGTCTATGTAGAAAGAACAGAGACAATCAAGCCAAGTTCAATCAGAGGGCTGGAGAGAGTGCAGTCTGTCTGAGTAGATAGAAACTCTTTCAGAGCAGACCTGGGAAGAGAATCCAAAAACAGATAAACTACTACATTTATTAAAAACAAACACACAAGCTGCTGTAACCAAACAATGGGCAATAAATAACTCAGCACCTCATCTTACTGTGACTGATTAAAGGCTCATAGTTCTGTGCCGGCCTCGTCTCATCAGCATTCTTTATAGCAGCAATGGTAAAGGCACTGCAGGTGTGATGATCAAGACCCGGGATGAGGTGAAGCTGGCACATGTTTGGATTCAAATTGCACAGACACAAAGTGAAAAAGCTGTGACTTATCCCAGAGATGAAGGAAGGCAGGAAAGGAAATAAGGGAGAAGAAAAAAAATAACAAATGGGGCTAAAAAAAAACAATGGGCGGGCTAGAAGTAAATCCCAACACAATGTAATTTTCTGCATTAATGGTTCCATCACTGAAGTGTAAATTGTCTTTGCTAAGTGCACTGACTCAAATCCATGCCAGATTTGGTCCAGAGCACACAGCAACCATTTCTACAAAAAAATGAATGAATAAATAAAAAATGTAATATGTAAATATAAATAAATTAAAATATTTGAAACTAATTTTTCTGACCGCAAAACATGTTTATATTGTGTGATTGTCCATCCTAGATGCCTTTATGCAGTTGACGTCACTTTGGGACAGAAGCATTATATAAAGCTATTTGCACAGTAATGTTTAATGACAAGATTGTTTCTATTAATAAATCTATTTTATTCTAGACATATGTCACTATTATGTTAAGCTGCTAAAAATGCTAGTCAGATTAAATTGAGAAATACCAGATGCATGTAAAAAAAAAAGCCAGAATCTATGTGACCACATGGCGTTCCCTAGCCACACCACAATGCAAAACCATTAACATTTTGGTGGAAATTTTCAGATTCTGACTCCATATTTTTTACATTTCATACAATTAATGACAACGCTGAGCTAGAAGCAAGGAGTTAGCTCAGCAAATAGTCTTCTCTTCAACAAGGCTGCTCAGCTTGTCCCTCTGGGGAGAAGCTTTAAAGGTTTGATGTAGCATTCTTTCTGAATGCATTCAGAATCCTAACTTTTATCTTATAGTGTGGAACATTTTTGGATAGAAATTTGTATAAAGTCAGCACACACGCACACACACACACACACACACACACACACACACACACACACACACACACACGCACAAACAGGGGCGCTGTGGAAATATCTGCTGAGCTTGATTAATTAATCCGATGAGGCTGTACAAGACAAACCTAGTTTAGCTCTCCAGTTGCCTATCTCTGATTGTTCATGAAAGGCGGTGCTACTTTTTTTGCAATATACTTAATTATAAGAAAGCTGTAAAATTACAGTATGACCAAACAACGTACTGACCAAATAATCTAGGCAAAACGAGTGTACTCTATTAAAAATAACTGGTACAATTAAAAGTCAATATGTTTTATTGTATAGTTATATCCTGTAGATGTGCAGTGTCGAAAATAACTCTTTTCTACTTTATTTTACTTGTACTTTTTTAAGTCTACATTCAAAACAGTTTTATGCGTTTCTCTTGTAGAAAAAATATATTTGGATTTCAGGTCAATAAACTTAATAGCTTATCTCTGCTACTGGATGTGTGTACTTTTTAACTTGAAAAAAAATTACATATTAGCCCAGCAATACATATTAGTAATGTACCACAGTTGGTTGCATAGTGGTGCAAGCAATGAATGCTGTCATCTCACAGCTCTAGAGATTCCTGATTCAATTCATACACCAGAATTCACCTGCATGCAGTTACATGTTCTCTCTGTGCCTTCTGGGATTCCAGTTTCCTCGCATGTTCCAAAGTCACGTTACGTCATCTGATATCTCTTTAGTGTTCCAGTATGAGAGTGAGTGTTGGTACATTTGCAATGAACAGGTTTTGCCCAAGCTCCCAATTATTATTATTAAATTGGATTAATGCTTAAAGAGCATCAAACTGCAATAAACTTTGCTACTGTAATTGTTATTGCACACTTGCTGGGAATCGCCTAGAGGCAGCATCTTATCTGCTGTTTTTCTCAACAGTAGTTTGTGGATATTGAGTTATTTTGTTTCCTGAATGTGATGTTTCATCTATATAAGTCACTTGTCTCCTGGTGTTATTTTCTATGATGAGCAGAAACAAGAGTTGGCAGAGTGATGGGTGGATTATGCCTCTCAAATGCAGGAAACTAACCCACCATGTAGGAATCACAAGGCATTTTGCTGAATGCTCTGCCCAATATCTTGTGGGCATTTCATTTCTTTGATGTTTTTGCTTCCAACTGTTTTACTGTAGCTCACTCCCTGGGCACTCTAAATTAGGTCTGGTAATACAGCTGGTAATAGTTTGTAAGAACTCATTGTATTGTTTCAGGTATTGATTATTAAAGATAATTATTATCAGTAAATCTCACAACAGATGTGGGACTAGCTGTTACATACACATCTACAAAAGTTTTACAACTTTAATATGCAGCTTGACTGTGGTTCCACTACGTTGGAGTAGTTCTGACAACAACCTTGTTGAGAAACGTTAAGGAAACACTGCAAGACTCATCTTGGACATAAGAACATCTAATAAAGCAAGGACCTTTATTCCTTAAAGAAAAACTTGCCTCTGTCCTACTTGTTTCCCAAGTAGGTAACCAAGCCTTAAGCAAAACACAGTAAACACAGCTCTTAAAAAGTTAATGTGGTTACTCCAGTCTGACTAGTACCACATCATCTAGATAAGTGGTACAGTTCATAACTAATGATAGGATGCATATTTAAGGATAAAACAGCATAATCATGTATAGAAAAAATACATCAGGTGCCACAAAAGCTAAAAAGTTGGACACTGCTGGCATCAAGGTGAGAAGGTAAGCACAATAAAGAAACGAACGAGGGCGAGTGACTTGCAGACCAACAGAGGAGTTTATTGCCTCAGGGAAGGAGGAATGAATGGCAGGCATACAAATAGACCTTGCTGGTCCCTGCCTACTCAATAGTTTGCTTGTCCATGTGTCGAGTGTGTAGTGCATATGTGGATTTTCCAGCCATCAATAACGGTTTTACTCTTTCTGCAGCGTTACAGATTCAGGCCTATCTGAGGCTGTCTGCTTGGGATAGCAGGAGATTTATGATAAAATGACTGAATGGGACTCACACTCAA
Source organism: Parotocinclus cesarpintoi (assembly GCA_034780495.1). Lineage (NCBI taxonomy): Eukaryota > Metazoa > Chordata > Actinopteri > Siluriformes > Loricariidae > Parotocinclus > Parotocinclus cesarpintoi. Next base: position 4,964 of record JAUZSV010425800.1, on the reverse strand, counting down.
AGGCAATGCAATTGAAATATACACAGTTGTAGCCAAATGCTTTAAAAATGAAACTAATTGTCATTGACACAGTTGTGATGGGCCTGAGGAAATCGCAAACCTTGGACCTGATGCCAGGAGAGCAACCTCCTCATCAACAAGAGCAAGATGAAAGAGCTGAGCGTGGACGTCGCTAAGAGGCAGGAGAGACGCTACCACTGTGTTCTGATCATGGGAGCAGAGGCAGCACGAGTGGAAAGCTTTACATACCTCGGGGTGCACATAACACAGTACCTGACATGGACACACCACATTAACAGCCTGGTGAAGAAGGGCAGACAGTGTCTGTACCATCTCAGATGCTTGAGGGACTTCAGACTTTCTTATAATGTACTGAAGAGCTTCTACACATAGGGAAGGACCCGAGCCATCCCAACAATGGGCTCTTCTCCCTGCTGAGGTCAGGTAAGTGTTACTGCACTCTCATGACCAAGACAGAGAGAATGAGTAGAAGTTTCTTTCTGCAGAATATTCAGACCCTTAACCAGACAATTACATCATCTGGACCATAAATCACTCTTAGCACCACTGCATTTGACGTGCACATTACTACTGCCCTCTCATGTAAATATTACAATAGTTTTTGCAAATAGTTTTATATCACTATTATAATTAATATAATTATTCCTTTTTTTATGTACATACTACATCCTTGAGCATTGCACAAAGCATTTCACTACATGTTGTCATGTGTAACAATGTATGTGACAATAAAAGTCTAAAAAACGTCTAAAAGTTTTTAAAACTCTTTTTGTCAGATTTTTGTATGGTATTATGCCTTTGAAGAGTGACCACATTTTTTCAATGGTATTAATATATGGGTAGTTTCCTGGGCATGGACCCAACATTTCAATGCTTTGTTCACTGAGAAACCTTATTATGTTTGCCTTGTGACATAATGCTTCATTATGATGGAAAAAAACATTGTGCACCTCCCAATTGCTCCAGGATCACTATACACTTTCATATTCATGGCAGTGTTCCTGGGTTCAAATTCGGACCCAACTTAGTCCCCTGGATGAGAAGCAACCCGATGCATAAATGGATGTTTAGGATGTTGGCATTACACAGGACTAATGGTAGCTCTCACCTTTTTTTTTCCCCTGCACAATCATTTTTTTAGACGTCCCACTATGAAGGCGGCTTCGTTTGAGAAAATAAATTTACCCCAGTCCTCTGCTGTTCAATCCCTATAGTTCTTTCAAAATGTCAGTCTGTCCTTGATGTTTTGCTTTGCTGCCATTCTTGACATCAAGTCAGCCTCTGAAAGCCCCGTATCACTGTGCATTCAGATGATTCTTACCCTCTGCCAGTCCTGAACACTGTACTGGTGGTGATCCAAATTTTGTAGTTGCGTCCTATTTAAGAAATGGTCCTGACAGTTGCATGACTTACTTGGGTTCTTTACTGCAACTGAACCACTATCCTTAGTGTTCTTGATGGTTCAATAAATTGATGATCTGGGTTCTCTCTTACAAACTGCAATGCCCTTACCTGTGAAACTCTTTTAATCTAATGCAATGATGACTGTTTGTGTTTCCTTAAAGGTAACCATGGTAAACAGAAGAAAACTTAAAAGCACTACTTATTTTTTTAAAGCAACCAGTCTGTTCTTCTTCTCAGCATATATTGTCTTTTTTGTCCTCATTAACATTTTCTCTTGAGCTAACGAGATCATCAATGAAATGATGTTAGCAGGCCATTTTCTAGCGGTAATTTTTGTGATAGGGTCATTTTCATGGGCGGGAATGACTTTATAATTAATTGCAATTCATCTGACCGCTCTTTGCAATCTAGACTTAATACAAATTGCCAGCATTAAAACTGATGTAACAAACTTAAAACCAAAATTACTGCCATTCTCAACATGTTTGGCCTGGGCTGTACAGTATTTTGTACAATAGATAGAAATAAACACTGGAAAAATGCCAATTAGTGTGAAATTAATAATGGTATAGTGACTGCAGATACTTTTTTGCAACGTTTGTCAATAAGACAGTTTGCACCTAAAAGCAGACTCATTTAGGCAGGCTGTCACACACTTAACATGCTGGTTGAAGTGATTTATGTTTATATATTATAATGTATTTTTTATTAGTTTTTTTTCCTTATGTTGTTTAGTTCTCTCAGAAGACTATGTGGTAATTCGTGCACCAGGGTGCATCAGGGACAGATTGGAAGAAAAGTGAGCTTTGGTGCAAAGGAAAAAGGAAGTGATTGTCATTTTCTAGGACGAGATGAACATTATGGAACGAGGTTTAGTTTTATTTAATTAATAAAACTTACAAAAACATTGATAAATTAAATTAACAAACAAACAAATAAATAAATAAAAATAAATTACCTATATTGAAATGTGTGATTGCTGCAAAACAATAAAAAAGCATGCAGTTTTGTCTCAAACAGATATGTAAATGACCACAGGTATGGAATGACAAGACACTGGGTCTTGTCACAAGGAGGCAAGAAATTCCTTCCACTGTCGATATAAATGGCTATCAAAGGTCACATTTGGGTACCCCTTGGTGAAGATCTTTAACTGCTATGCATGCCTCTATGACACATTTGCCAACAGCTGGCCCTCTAGATATACCAGACTCATAGTTTGCTTAAGCTGGTGTACTATTATATCCGAAAAGTGGTAATTGGTGATAAATCTGATAACTGGACAGGCCAAGGAAGCATTGAATCTGTTGGAGACATTCTTGGAAAATTCTTGCTGTGTGTGGGCAACCTGATTGCCAGTTAAAATCCCTGACATGAGAGGAAACACGTGGCCACAGGATGTGCTGCACATAACACTAAGAAGTTAATGTACCTCGTATCACTACTTGGGTTGACTGACTGTCGTATGCCATGTCTCAGTAGATAATCACAACCGCAGTTGGGGTAGTTTTTCATGTCATAACGAAGGTAGGATTAAAGCATTCATCACAAGGCATCCATACTCAAACCCAAATGTTGGATTCATTTGCTAAAGACAATGTGGTCCCAGGCCATAGCAGTCCAGGTTTACAACACAACTGCAAAACTGGTTCTCATTCACCCAACTGCAAACAAAGGAAATAGTTGGTGGCTGTCAAAGGCAAGAAACCTAATGTGTACCATGACAACTAATTTCCTTCTGCTTAGGAACAATTAAGTGTTCCAGACAGAGACCGGGGTATGCAGTAAAGGTGCCACCTGTGTAGATGGTGAAGAGTGAAACTGTGGGAGCTGCTCATGCTTGTCTGTGAATGAAATTATCCACTCTACTGTCTGCCTGGGCCATCTGGGGCCTTTTGGCTGTGTGTGTGTGTGTGTGTGTGTGTGTGTGTGTGTCCTCACGGAGCCACTGCTCCCAACACCTTCTAACAGCAGTGTCAGAAGGGCACAGATGACAGGCAATTTATTGAAACGCCCACCCTAATTCACACATTCCAATAATGCAGTAATTTTTAAAAATTGTCAAAAATGTCTTCAAGTGGCTCATATAGGCATGTCTATAAGTCAGCAATCTCTCACCAAGAGGTACTGTACCTAAAATTGCCACCTTTTTATATGCAGCGGGGGAAGTGATTTTATGTCCTCTTGCAGCAAGACCTGATCACACCTGTGATGTTTGCCTAAGACAGAACTGCATGCCAAGTTTTGCAGCAATTTTATGCTTCTGGGTGCTTCTTTTTTGGTCAATGAGTTTATCATGGTGTCCACCTCAACATCAGGATGATCTGGAAGGTAAGCACGGTGACTGTATACATGGGGATGAGCACACTTTAATCTTTTGCCAGTTTGTTGTTGCAGGTGGTGTATTCCCTCAAACAATATGGATAATAGAGAATGGGAATGGAGAGAGTCAGAGAAGCTCAGCAAACTCATAAAGAAGCCTGCATGTGTCCTGATATGCTCCCTGGACAATGTGGAGGTGATAGAGGAGAACACTTAAACTATTATGTAGACTGGGCAATAATTGGAGCATTTTCAGCAAAAAAGTAATTCAGCTCTTTTGTGGCAAGGAATGGTGCATGTGTTTATTTAATTATTTATTTTTCTTATAGTGCAAATAGTTTGTTAGGACATTATTTAGCAATAGATTTGTTGTTACATTATGGTCCAGAAACTTAGAAACAATTATTCAATGTTTCTGAGCAGTGTACTTACAAGATTAAGTTTTTATCGGCTGATTGGTACATCAATCAAACAAAGACAATGAATGATGTAGCATTACAGAATAGCAGGAAATACTGTAATTAATACTGTTAATATTTGGTTGATGTTATAATTATTCAACCCCTATATAATATTGCTGATTTTAGAACCTACTGTTAGTATGTTTCATACAAAGCTTGGAAAATGAATAAACCAATAAAAACTTAATAACAACCTTTCAAATGTGATTTGTTCATGTACTCACTTAGCAGGGGTATATTCCAGATGAGTTGCAACCATGGTAAAGACTAAGGAGATGTCACAAAAGCTGAAATAGGAGAATGGACTTTTTTGCAGAAATTTTTGTAAATGTATCAAAAAAGAAAAACTGAAATATCACATGGTCATAATTATTCAGACCCTTTGCTGTGACCCTCATATTTAACTTCAAGCTGTCCATTTCTTCTTATCCTTCTTGAAATGGTTCTACTCCTTTATTGGAGTCCAGCTGTGTTTAATTAAACTGATTGGACTCAATTAGAAAAGGCACACACCTGTCTATATACAGTGGCTTGTGAAAGTATTCACCCCCCTTGAACTTTTCAATCTTTTGCCACATTTCAGGCTTCAAACATAAAGATATTAAATTCTAGTTTTTAGGGAAGAATCAACAACAAGTGGGACACAATCGTAAAGTGGAACGAAATTTATTGGATATTTTACACTTTTTTAACAAATAAAAAACTGAAAAATTGGGTAAACTCGAACTCAGTGAGGTTGGATGGAGAGCGTTTGTG
>JAUZSV010425789.1:0-10520 GCA_034780495.1 Parotocinclus cesarpintoi | reverse complement strand
CACACACACACACACACACACACACACACACACACACACACACACACACACACACACACACACACACACATTACCTTACTATCCTTGTGAAACCTTGGATTACTGTGTTATCCGTGCTACACCTACAAATAACCCTAACCTCAGTACCTAATGGAGATCTTTTGACAAGTTTTGGGGGTTTTTTTTCAAAGGAAAGCATCAGTTTCTTTTAAAAAATATAAATAAATAAATAAGCACTTTTCCCAGTGGGTACAAGCTAAACGTCCCCAGGAATAAAAAAAAATGTTTTATCCGTCTCTCCTTGTGGTCCCCGCGACGATATCTAAACGTGACCCACACACACCCAGGCTGCTCTATGCACTCTAATGCAGATTTATGGCTTTCCATTTGCATTGGCCACATTTAAGCTTGGCCTATAATTCCTAGAAATGTTTTAATGGACTTGGACTCTTAATTCACACAGAAACAAAGTGACTATTTGTATGCCTGTGTGCAGCGACGGCTCAAACGGGAGAAGACTCTATTACTGTAGCAATTATGTAGGAGGGAGAAGAAAAGGCAGATGGAGAGAAAGACACTCGAGCATTCATATACTTTAATTTATATTGGACATTTGCATGGCAAATACGCGGCAAATACGCGGGTAATGGGCACGGGAGAGGAGAGGATGGGAGGGGAGGGACGGGGGCAGAGGGACAGACTGAGGGACTGAAAGATGAGGAATTAATGAGCGGTCGAGAAAAGGTGGAGGCTGTGGGGCTGGACAGAAGAAGGTAGAAGTCAGGCAGCACTTTAAATCTTTGATACAACGCACATAGATCTACACACACACACACACACACACACACGTGCATGCGTCCAGAGCTGTCCAGCCAGCGGGGGCAAAGCGATCTTTCCTCTGTCCAAAAGAAAACCCACTTGCAGAAGCAGCTGTGCGTAAGCTCTCAAAGGCAATTTAAAGAGTGGTAATTAAAGAGACAGTTTGTATGAGTGTGTGCAATTCAGCTCGATGCTGCTGATGGGATTTTAAATGGGCGGGAAATGAGGCAATTTGACGAACACAGTACACCGCTTTCTTCTCTATGAGCCGCCGAAGACACGTGGACTCGCAAGGCGCCACGCTGCCGTTCTCCTGCGCCTTACTGCATGTCAACCCGAACAGCCTGTCCAATCACCGTCTTTGTCTCGTCGCCCTTTAGCAAAGCCTACACGACGTGTGTGTGTGTGTGTGTGTGTGCACGTGTTAAGAAAGATACTCGCACTATTGACCTGAAAAACCACAAATCCACCTGTGTGTTGTCACACACAGGTCGGTTCTCCAGGTATTTCCCAATCCCATCACCAGAATCCATGATACTGACTGATAGAGAGGCAACCATCACACTTTAGAAAGAAGAAATCCCCGTTTTACCAGCCCTTATCCGCTCACGGTCACGACCGTGCTAAATTGGGAGCCCAGCACCGAATTCACTGGCTGCAGACCGTCGTAGCATCCTGTAATCACAAGAGCCGTCTTCTTCCAGGAGCTGGTTCTTATCTCCAAGCTGCAGGAGCTGCTCATGAAACTTGATTCGTTCCAGATATTATGAATGTATGGAATCAAAATGGGCAGCACAAGCAGATTTAAGACCAACCCAGTTGAAGCTGATTTGCATAAACAAGAGACGGTCCTGTTCCATGATGCTGTGGTTCCTAAAAGGATTCCCAGAGGGTTTGGTGGCAAAACGGCCCACGTGACCGGTCCCTTTCCATACGTCACAATATGGCTGTGGGTGTGACAAACACAGATGCAAAAATGACACAATCATCCTTGTCTTTATGCCCTCTCATGCAATTGCCTCTTTTGAACACCAGAGGGCGCAGTCAACCCCCAATGAAATTCCTAGTTTCCTTCAATTGCAAGGGTCAAAAGGTTTTTTCATTACATTTTTATACTAGAAAAGTGTACGATTTGTGAATTTATTTATTCATTCATTCATTCATTCACTATTTTTCCCTTAACCCACACGGGGTCGCGAGCCAGCCAGTGCCCACCCAGCAACTCTGGGCACAAGGGCAGGGACAACCCTAGATGGGCACCAATCCATCATAGGGCAAACACACTCACAGTCACACACTAAGGACCGTTTTTTTAGATACACCAATTAACCTAACACGCATGTCTTTGGACTGTGGGAGGAAACCGGAGTACCCAGAGTAAACCCATGCAGACACGGGAAGGACATGCAGACTTCACACAGAAAGGATCCAGGCCGCTACACCCTGGGGTTAGACCTGCTTGCTGTGAGCCAGCGGTGCTACCCACCAAACCAACGTGCTGCACTACGATTATAAATTAAGAATAATTTTAAAAAGAATGTTTTCACGTATTTGAGGTAGAGCGAATTTTAACGGAAGGATTTTTTTGTGTTGTTTACACTCGAGAAATAAAATAGGAAGGCTTTTATCGAATGTAATAAATGTTTATCGTCAACTCGGTATCGTGAATCGGATCGACTCGTGAGCAGAGTGTATCGTTACACCCCTACCTAATAAATCAGTCTGGTATTTTAGGCCGTATGTAAAACCACAGGGGAAGATTGGCTGCTTGAACTGTATACTTTATTACTGGGAATAGGGCCTTTGGTGTTGTTTGGTGTTGGAAGGGTTATTCTTAGGAACCTTTGCTACTGTCACTGGAAGTAGAACATCTGGTACTAGAACATTTTGGTCTTAGAACTGGATCAATTTTCCCTCATTCTTCCATTTGTGCCCAGATGACCTTCCCTTCCTCCCTCTGAGTGTATTCCAAGTATGAAGAACCACCAGATAAGCCAGAAGACACGAGACTTGAAGACTGAATGTGAGCCAGTTTACATAGTTATAGGTTAGAGAGAATACACGGGTAGTGCGGGAACAAACAAAGGAGTACTACTTACAATAGGACAGGTACATAGAAACACCTTTGTCAGCTTGGTACAAATAAATCCTACACAAAATTGTCTCGAAACCGAGAGTCTTCAGTCCAAACGCGAGGAGTTACAAGGCGGGTTCGTAATTCCTATCCCAATTTATTTTCATTCCTAAGACCTCAGTTGCTACAGTGACGTTGATTTGATGATCGTTAAACGGCACATACATATTTCTTTTCTTCCTGACTATAAAATATGGTCATGTAGCGTCTACTGAACTGTACATGCTGTCATTTTTGGATATATATATAAAAAAACCTTCCAGATATTTCCACCTAACCTTGACGCTCTCCAATCTCCACTCGTTATCCATGGCCAAATATTTGCGTCTCTAAAGATAACTTTTGCTGTCTGTGAAGGTGAGGCACCTTCCTTCCAGACCGGCTGTTTACATCTCCGATCGTAACTTATTTCCTTTACCGTCTTTACGGTCGTGTTTTTCCGCCGCCTGGCCTTTTCTAATCCAGTGACTGCTGCTCGTGTGCGTTTGTGCGTGTGTATTTCTGTACCTGCGATTGTTTGCTGTTTTCCCCAAGCCTAGCGCTGGCAAAAGGTCACGCCGTGTGTTTGTGTTTTTGTGTGAACGAGAGAGAGAGAGCGAGCGAGAGAGAGGAAGCGCGAGAGTGTGACTACAGAGTGTATGATGAACCGAATTAGTGCATGTTATGTGTAGAATGGAGCTGTGTAAACGTGCCGGACAGCGACTGGAGCAGACGGGAGGTCTGGACCTGGACGAAGTGATTATGGAGAAAATGATGACATCATTTTCAGGGAGCGGTCCCGGCCAGGGCATGGGGTAACAGGGCTGTGACATGGTAGTCTGACATCAGCGTCATCACAACAACGCCTTGCCTCCTGCAGCTGTTGCCAGGCACCTGTCTCCATGGAGATGTAATGCAGGCCATAGAGGGGGGCACAGAGGGGCGAGGAGTGAGAGGCAAGAGGAGGTTGGGCCTTGAGGGCGAGGACGTAGGATGTGTGTGTGTGTGTGTGTGTGTGTGTGTGTATTTGACAGTCTAAGGTCAGGTGATGTATTAAGCCATAACAGTAAGATCTCCATTGATTGGCGAGTGGACGTAGCGGACACTAATTGGAGCAGTTATTATGGTAATGGAGGGTGCTCAATCTTTCCACCCCAGAGATGGAGAGATGGAGGAGATGGGCATATAGATGGAGCGCAATATGAACAGAGACAGGCGGAGTCAAATCTAGCTGACACTAATGGTAATTTTACTGCGGAGAGTGACATGTACCTGTCTCTGCCCGAGTCTCTAATGATGTGCCAGCAACATGACACTCAATGACAAGGCTACCCACACACACACACATTCAGACGCCCTGTCACACACCCTGCTCCCTCCCTTTCTACACCACACAAAGTACTAAAACTTTGGGCTCTAGAACATGAACTGGACTTTTTCCCCCCCATGGTCCACTCTTGCTACACACAATGCTGGGGCTCTTCCAGGACCAGTTCATTTGCTCCTAAACCTGATAAAGTAAACTCCCGCTATCTGCTAGAATGTTTGGGTTGTTTTCCTGTCCGGTCTTGTAATCCAAACTCACTATAATGAGTCCAATCTAGTCCAATCTTTCATATAGGAAAGTGAATTATTACTTGTGCTCCCTTGTCTACCATGTCCCTGTTTTACAATGGGGTTCCGTTAAAAAAAGAAAAATCCAGTGTACTCTATCATACACTGTGGTTCATATAGTTTATACTGTATATATTGTAGCCTAGCCGACTACAAAACGATCTCAAAGCAATTCCATTAACCTACAGATGGACAATATCATTAACCCTGCTCCTTTTATAATAAACTGTTTAATGTCTCATTAAGTCTATTAAATAGTCTATTAAACAAAAGATTTTTCTGACTACGTTTCCCAGAACTCCTCACTCCTGCCATGTGACTCCCTACGTCACATACTCCTGAATTTTTTGTGAACAGTGTAGAAACATGGGCGATGAAACCGATATTTGAACTGTAACTGGTACTGATCTGGTACTAGAGCTGGAACTGGAACTTAAGCTTGTGATGTACTAACTGGAACTTGTTACAGAAACGAATCCTGGTGCTGAAACTACAGCGTTTAGTACTGGAACTGAATCCTTTGGGATCTAAACCTTTTTGTATTGAATCTGGAACTCTTAATACTGTAAATAAATCCACTGGTACTGGAACTAGAATATTTGGTGTTGGAATTTGATTTGTTGCTACCCGATACAGGAAAGTGTGGTGTTGGAACTGGATCCTTTGGTACTGAGCCTAACCCTTTTGAACCTAAATCGATTCATGTACACTACTGTAACCGGTGCAACTGGTGCTGGAACTATAACAGTTGTGCTGGAACTAAATACTTTGGTACTTAACATAAATCATTTGGCACTGGGCATGTTATCTTAAGTACTGTAACTATACCGGTGCTGGAACTAGAACATTTGGTAATGGAACACCAAATGTGGGAGTTGGAACTAAATACTTCATCATCATAATCATTTGTTACTGGAACGTTGGATATTGAAACCCTTGAAACCATTAGATCCTTTAGTACTGGATTTAAATGTTTTGAACCATTTGTTACTGGAACATTGGGTAAAAACTTCACTTTTGGGCCCTTGAGCGAAGGCCCTTACCCCCGATACTCATGGTGGCCCTGTGCTCTGACCCTAACGTAGCAACAAGCTGGGCAGTTTCTCTATTATTCTGTAGTGTGTTCTCACACACACAGTCCTCAAAGCTGTTTAATAAAGCACATTGTGACTCACTCTGAAAGCGTCCTGCTGTGTGTTGGAGTGTAATTCGTGAATGTTGTGAGGGAACCGTGACACGACGGCCGGCCTTTAAACCCTACACTCGTTCTGTTCTTAGCTCTTTCACGTACCCTTCGGTTGACGAGCGATTTTATGTGTCGCTCTGCATGCCTTTTATTAAACTTCATTAAAACGGCTCAGTCATGAACCTGCTGGGGGCATTTAGCTGCAGCGTGCTTTGTTAGCTGGACCGCGATTAATCTCTGTTTTAAGGGGCCGCCACGAAAAATCATGAATAGCAAAACGACCACCAGCGACGAGGCCATTCAGACGCCCTTATTTCATGAAATATGACTAGCTATCCCTCCCCTTGCTGCTGTTTGACGTTAGAGTCATTTAACGTCACATTAACATTCTCCTACACCCTTGACCCAACCCCTGCCTCTGCCAGGCACCGAGCAGTGTGTGTGTGTGTGTGTGCGCGCCTGCATCTCGCTTACTCTTGATTGTTAAGAGTTTTGGCTTATATTTGGTTCTGTTCTGGTCCATATCAGTTCCTAAAATCAGCTGGAGGTTGATGCAGGCAGTGGCGAGCCAGGGAGAGTGGAGTCTCATAGCTTCTTGCTATATGGTGCTCTTATTTTGGTCGTCACGCATTCCATGAAAAGTATTTTATAGTATACGATCACTTCCATTGTGCAGACCGCTAGCTTGTGTTTAAGTTTTATTAGTTTGCTCTCTATGTTTCTCCCCTTCAATGTCACTTTTTTCTTGCTCAAATCACAACCTCCAGCATCTGTGATTTGCCGTGTTCTTTGTTTGTTTTTGTTTTTTTTAAACACACCAAAAACACTCTCGTTTCATGTCCACACCTGAGACGTGTTGCCTGTTATAAGAAAAAGCCTCCTAGAATGTACAGGTGTAAATATTAAATCTACATTTACATTTACGGCATTTAGCAGACACCCTTATCCAGAACGACTTACAACTGATATTCTTACAATTCTAAGCAATGGGGGGTTAAGGGCCTTGCTTAAGGACCCAACTGTGGCAGCTTGGCAGAGGTGGGATTTGAACCCAGGACCTTCAGGTCCCATGCCTTAACCGCTAGGCTATAACAGTCATAACAACAGGAAGGCTCAGATAGGAGCGATTTAAGGATAATCAGTTAACCTAATGCATGACTTTGGGCTGTGGGAGGAAACCGGAGTGCTGGGAGTAAACCCACATGGACATGGAGAGAACAGACTCCACACAAAAAATGACTCGGACCCACCAAGTCACCATGCAGCTCAAATTCAGTTCTGTAAAATAGGACGCTGGCCGAACTGAATCAGGCAGGTTCTTTACAAATAGTACGTTATTTTAACTAGAGGTGGCAGAAGATATTAACTTAAGTAAAAGTACTACTAATTAGATTTTTGTAACCTAATTAGAAGTTCAGGTATGGCTTATATGCCCAACAGAATAACTCGCCAAGAAGGACTTGAATTAAGCTTTATATGTATGTTTATTACTTTTATATGGAAGCGATTACAAAATTAGAGCAAAAGAATACATTTGTTGGGGGAAAAGAGGCTCTGGTTACCCTGTTAGATCCTCTCTAGCCTGGATACAAGGTGAGATATGGTTGGGAAATGGTGGTATACAGGTTCTCTGTAATATCTTGTGGCACGGACCTTATCTACCCACAGATATTGTAGCTGGACCTGTGGATCCGGCACACTCGTAGGACGTCCCAGCTGGCCCCATAAATGCTCGTTTGGCGATAAATCTGGCGACCGGGCAGGCCGAGGACGTGTTGCAATTTGGCGGAGACATTCCTGGAAAACCCTAGCTGTGTGTGAGTGAGCATTATCCTGCTGAAAAATGCCACTTGGAATTTGTGCTGTGCCACAGGATTTCCTGCACTCATCACTGAGTTGTTAGTGTCCCTAGTATCACTACTAGGAGTGCACGGCAATCGAATTTGATGACTCCCCAGTTGGGACGGTGTGTCTCTCCATAGCAAAGGCAGGACTGATGGTGCATTATTTTCTTTTTGTTTGCGAGTGTAGTTGAAGTAGAAATTGAATGTTAGTGTTAACACTCGTCACCCGTAATTCGTTCCAGATGGCACTTACAACCCATATAGTACCCATTTGTTTCTATAAGGCCAGACTTTTTTGATTGCTTGTTTCACGGATCTCGATCTCGGATTTCGCCGACGATCATATTTAAAGAATACCAAAAAAAACTACTTTTTTTACTTTTTTTTGGTATTTTTGGATCCAGCACCAATGGTTAAAATAAAAAAATATATATATATATATATTTATTTATCTTTTTCCGCCCTCCAATGGAGAGCCAACCGTTTTCTTCTGTTCATTTTATTTTTCTCCAGATTCACTTTAATTTAATTGTAGGTTAAATAAATTTTATTTTAAGATTTATTTTAATTTCTTTCTCCTTCTTTGTATTGATTCCACATAGTCCTCGAGAAATTGAAAAATGCTGAAAAAAGATTCATAAAAAAATGTTTTCTCTCTCCTCAGTAGATTATTAAGTAGGGACATCCGAGGAACAAACAATTAAAAAAGTCTGGCCTAATGAATAAGACTGGCTAAGGCATTATACTAATGTAAGCAGATCAATACAAATTACATGAACCAAAATGTACAAAATACTTTAAAATTTTATTCCATTTCTGATGGAATTACTTAAGATAAATAAAGATATTTAATATAAAACTAAAGCAACAGTTTTGAGAATGCAGTAAGTAAAAAGTACACATCCTTTATTTTAACTGTAGGAAGTAAAAAGTATTAAGTTACAGAAATAAGCAAAGTACAGACACCTTAAAACATTTCAGTACAGTAACGGAGTTACTTTGCACAGCTGATAAATAATAATAAACAATAATAGTGCAGTACTATGAATAAAAGCATTCTTTATATATTTTATAAAACTTGAAACACCCTGATGACAAGAAAAAAGCTGTTTTGTAGCTGTCAAGACTGCGATTCTCTCTTCGCTCAACAGGTGTCGCTAGGGTTTTCTCGCTCGTTCAGTCGTGAATAAGATATATATAAGACAGATATTTATTTCCTCTATTATATAGCGGCAGTTAAAGCGAACAGAGTTTGATTGCGTGGACGTTAAACGGCGCTTACCTGTATTGTGTGTTTTTGGTTTTGGTGGTGCAGGATTGCGTGTAGAGTTCCTTTTCTGTTTTTGCCTCCTCTCACCTACTGGACTTGAGTTGGTCATTCGCTCACCTTCAGTCCCCCTCGTGAACAGGGACTGGGTCAAATCTGGGGCCAAATTTGATCACAATTCCATCACTGGTCCACTGGCTATTTAGAGAGTCTGGTCCTCGTACTGGCCCGCTGTTTTGGAGATGGGAGGAAATTCACGCAAGCATGGGAGTAACCAGTGTCAAGAATTGAACCCGGGTCACCAAAGCTGTGTGTCTGCTTTGCCTTATTACCGAATGTGCCTTATTAAAATGAACTATTATGGCAAGAAAGAGCACCACAGTGAAGCTAGCCATTGCTATTAGCATATGTTGGACTGTTTAAGCCAAGCACTTCCTTTAAAAAAAATATATATATTGGTGTTTAAGCTTTATTTGGGGCTTTTTAGTAACTCAGACCCAAATTGTAGTTTTTTATGTTGCTAATTTTATTTTTTGATGACTTGTAACTACATGATTTGGAAATCTGAGGTGTCGGACGTGCTAGCGCGACCTCGGGATGACTCTGAGCAGACGTCTCTGTTTCACACATTTTCTTTTTACTGTCTTCACATGCTGTAATCAAACTATTCCAAGCCTCGAACCTTCGCAAATAAAGAGTATTTAATTTTTCTTTAAGTCTCTGGTACTTGTGTCCAAGAATGAAAAGAATTGAAATTGAGAATGTTCTAAACTTTCTGTTTCTTTACAAAAGGAATCAAATACACTCATTGACAAAAAAAATAAGCACCCAGATAGAAAAAAACAGTGTCAGGAGCTGTAGCTGACTGACCCAGCATGGCCTCCAGGTGGCTGCCTGATAATTAGAACATAAAAAAACCATAAACAATCGTTACACTGGTGTCGACAGACATTATTGTTAGACTCGTCATCAGCACGATGCGGCTGTTCTGACCCAACCCTGCTTACCCTTGGCATGTGGATTTGGTGCTATCGTGATTGGAATGCTGGGACATAAACAGGAGGGTGTGGAACCAGTGGGACACTCTTGGGTAATAGCTTGAGCTATTATTGTTACAGAGGTAAACGTGGTCTCCAAGACTGGCCTCCATCAGTGAAGAGCTCAGAGAGAAATAAACATCTGCAGAGATAAACTCATGTACACAAACAGTACAGGGTAAAAGGCAGTTTATATTTTACTTATTCGATTCAGGTTTTAGTGGGTACTGTACTTTGTAGTTCTATAATTCACAGTTTGTAGTCCATCTGTTTCTCTACATCTTTTGTTCGTCCCCTTCACTCTGTTCTCTAATGGTCAGGACCCCTTCAGATCAGGTATTATTTGGGTGGTGGATCATTCTCAGTACTGCACTGACACTGATGTGGTGGTGCAAGTGTGTGCAGTGCTGGTTAGACACAGCAGGGCTGCTGGAGTATTTAAACACCTCAGTGTCACTGGCCCTAAAAAAAATCCATTTTTTATAGCAGAGATTCCAAACTCTTGTTTGCAAGGGTGACAAACTTTAACTCTCTGAATTGAATTAAACTGAATTTAATTTAATTGGACCACCGTAAATGGATCGTGTTGATTGGGAGTATGAAGATTTGTCCTCCAACAGTAGATTTTATAAACTTATTA